>ML660772.1:5888296-6087098 GCA_007570785.1 Antilocapra americana
TTAAAAAAAAAAAAGAAAAAGATGTTTTAACATTCTGGGGAACATTCTGTGTGGTGAAGCTTCATGGTCAAGGTTGTGGGGCAGCCACACACATCTTTGTCCTTCAGGGAAATTCCTACTCATCACACAGCAATCAGGGGCAAGGAAGGAACTGGGTGTAAATATTCTATTTTTCTTGTGCCAAGATGATCGAAAATTCAGGTTGCTATTTTACAAATATTTGTCCCTTCAGTGTACTGATCCTTCTTATTTGTTCGACCATGCCAAGTGTGACATATATAGACCCTCTCATTTTTCGGCTACATGCTGACTTGGATCTTCTGGCTCCACAAAGCATTCTCAATGGTCCATTAATTTCTGACTAGAGGAAATTAACAAATCATTAGTTTAATTTGATATTTCCTTTGAGTTCATAGTAAATAGCACAGTGCAACTCCTATCATTATTTTTCTAAATATGTGAGCTGTTATATTGCTTAATCATTTTTTATCCAAAAGGTGGGAATTCTTTCTGTTTCAACCATTTTCATCAGAGGATCAGTTTTCCTACCTGGATACATTTGCAAGAACACATGCTGCATCTCTGTGAATATACAGATCACCCTGACTCCCCGGCTTCTCTTCTTTATCCTTTCATTACTTCTTGTTGGTTCTGGGTAAAGTGTAGGGGAAAGCAAACGTTTAAATAACCTTTATACTAGGCTTCAAACTGCATCTCTTTTGATATCAATGCCTTTGTGATCTTGGATGCTACAGAGTTTCTGTGAATCCTAAGTTCATCATGCATTGGGGTGGGGGAGGATATGATAGTACCTAAGTCAGAAAAATGATGTCAAGTTCAGGTCTGGAAGCTACTTCGTGCTCAGCCATTGCCAGGTGTTCCCAGCAGCCACAGAGGAAGCACAGGGTATTGGGGCCATCTCAGCCAAGGCTGCAGTTTTGTCTTCAACTGTCTGGGCTGCAAGTGGCTCCTGGGAGGAAGACTCCAGTCTGCTTCACCTGTATATTCTTTACATAGAGGCCAGGCCGCAGATAACAGTTACAAGCGCTAACAGTTATTGAACTCGTACTGTGTGACAAGCATGGGTCTAGGTTCTTTACATGGATTGACCCAATCAATTGTCCAGAAACCCTCCAAGGTGGGAACACTTACTACAACCCTTTAACTGAGGGAGAGATTGAATCTGAGAATGATGAACAAGATAATCGTGTGTCCTGTGTGGGGGCACCTATGCATATTAGAAAAAAATGGGTATTTGAGGTGGAAAGGGACATGCTTCATCGCAGCTTTTGAACTGCACACAATGAGTCCATTAAGACTTTGTACAGATGCCTCTAAAAATCCTTGACTCACTTTTGGATTTTTTTCAATATGGTGGCCACCTCCTCCATGAACCCATCCTCTCCCAGCTCAGGCACAATGATCTCCTAGCCCATACACCCTAAAGCTCAGGTTCTCATCACTAAGAATTTTTCATTTCTGAGCAGCTCTCAGGCTGCTAGCAGTGAGGTCTGGAATGTGTCCAAAAGAATTCCAGTGAAGAACTCCAGTCAAATCAACGTCTCAATTCAGTCCCCATGATTGAGCAGGAAATTCTTTACTCTTTTCCATGACCTGTGAAGAATATTTTTGGTCTTCACAGCAGGGTAGATGGGACAGTGCAACCCCAAATGCAGTAATCAAAGGGCATATCTTTATGTTTCATCTTGATGATTTTCTGTTGCTCAAGAGATTTGTCATGTCTCTTTTTGCTTTGAAAAAAATTGCTAAAACTCAGAAGTCAGGAAAATTTCATTGCATAAAGTATCTCTCTGCAGAGAATTCTCCATATTTTTCCAGTACACGAAATTTCAATGTAAAGCAGATCAGGAAAATAAGTATTCAGAACAAAACCTAAACAATATTAAAAAAAATTAAATGACAATAAGTTTATGATTCAGTCTCTTTTTAAAGTTGTAAAATAGTTGAAACACATGGTCCCTGGTACAGGGGACCAAGTTAAAGTTGGTTTGTTTACTATACAATTCCTTCTTCCTTGCAATTGCAGAAATAAGAAGAACCTGAAACTTGACCTGTGGTTGCGGGATTGTCATGGAAAAATATGACCTGGGAAAGCAGGAGCATCCAGGGTGCAACAAGACAGGAAGGATTTTGGGGTTGGGAACAAGCCCAAGAGTACCATTCTGGAATGCATTTCTGTGTCAGGCTGGGAACCTGTCCATTTCAGAGAGAAATGTGTCACTTTATCTGTTATCATCAGGGGAGCAGCTCTTAAAAATCAACTGAATAAGAATCAGCTATGGAGTTTATTGAAAAATGCACATTTTCAGCCTTCATTCCTATGTTTGTATTCATGGTATTGGGTGCCACCTAGAACTAGCACTATTATCCCAGCTCCGGTGCTTCTGATGCAAGTGGTCAATGGACCACAGTTTAAGAAACACTGCTCTGATAGAAATTTGGAGGATCCAGTACACAGGAGATCACATACACGTGAATCTAGCATTTCTGTTCATGCTAAGTTGCTTCAGTTGTGTCCGACTCTTTACGACCCTATGGACTGAAGCCTGCCAAGCTTCTCTGTCCATGGGATTCTCCAGGCAAGAACACTGGAGTGAGTTGCCATGCTCTCCTCCAGGGGATCTTTCCAACCCAGGGATAGAACCTGGGTCTCCTGCAACTCCTGAATTATAGGTGGATTCTTTCGCTGAGCCACCAGGAATTTCACATCCTTAAATCAAGCCCAATAAGAAAGCCATACTCCTTTCATGTATGACTTTTCAGCTGAAAGAGATACTATCCATTGTCTAATTGTTTACCCAAAGCATTCTTTATGATGAATTATTGAGAAAAAAATAATCTGATAAATTTCATTCCAGTTTGGGACTTGGCCATGTTAATATAGAGGGTAGGGGTGGAAAGAACCCCTGGCTTGGCTTGTTTAATACAGAACAGTTCTGGTTGTGGGCTGAATTCAAAGGAAAGTGGAAGAAGAGTACAGTGGGAGACATTGTTACAGGAATCACTGTTTTCCTACACTTTCACAACTTCAGCCATGCCCTGATTGGTTATGTGAGGGAAATATCAGTTTGTCCAAGAGAAATATGATACCAGCTTGAGGTTCAGGAAGTTCAAGTTTTCCTTGTCATCTTTTCTTACTCTTCATACTCCTAAATATTGAAGATGCTTCGTTCCCAGCTATTTCCTCTGGATAATGATCAGATAAATGATCCACTATAGCTAAATTTTCCATTTCTTTTTTATGTTTGTGATTTTTATTTTATTATTTAAAAAAATTAAAAAAAAATTTTTTTAAGTTTCTGCTTTGGGTCTTAGTTGCGACATGCAGGATCTCTGTTGCATCATATGGGATCTTCCCTTTTGGCACAGGGATTCCTAGTTGTGGAACAGGGTCTTCAAAGCACATGGGTGTAGTTGCTCCAGGACACACGTACCCTGCATTCCAAGGCAGATTCTTAAGCACTGGACCACAGTGAGGTTCCCAACCTTCCCATTTTGCTTTCCTAAGTATTTCCCTCAGCAGATCAATCCTATGTGCCCTGTCTCCTAGAGAAGAGGTTGAATAGACTCCATCAGCTCCTAGGGGAGTTAAAAGAAGATGCGGCCTGACAAGCTGCTTGCCTGAGGCCTGAAGATACAGGCCTGCTTTTACAAAAAACTGGGGCTTTGTTGGGGAGGGATGAGTAACAATTGAATATAAATGTTGAGGGATGGGCCATGAGCTAAGGATTTCACTGTTCAGAGTAGAGAATTGGCAGCAGGAAGTGAGGCAGAGGTTGGTCTGTCCTCTGTACCAGGGCTGTTTATTGGCAGCAACAAGCAAAATTTCAGTGCAGTGTGTAAAAGAAGTTTGAACCAATGTGCGTCTCCCAGACAGCACAGCGGTACACACCAGAATCAGTTTCTTGTAGATTTGAGTTTACAAATTTATATGTCTTGTCTGTGCCTTCATAGGTATTATATTTCCCTGGACTGATTCCTGGTTCCAACACAACCTTTGAGTAGTAGACATCATAGTAGAGAAGGCGTCGGGGTACAGTTCCCTCCTGGAATTTGTACCAGTGGATATATTTGACGTTTTGTGTAGGAAGATCACAAGGGATTACAGCAGAAGACCCAGTCTCCCTGGTGATTGACATTCTGTCCTCCTCCATGTTGGAAGATACCCGAATGACTGCAATGGGAGAAGCAACAAAAAATCATGAGGATGAGAAAACAGCATTTCTTAGTATGACCTCCCCCTCTCCCCCCAACCCCACACACATACACACCATTGCCAAAAAATACAGAAAAATCCCAGGAGCATCCAGGCAACACACTCACCAAGAGCCAGGAACACCAGAAGCAGCGCTGGGGCCCACAGCATGGCTGGGACAATAGCTAGACTGGGCTTTCCCAGCAGATGTGACAGGCAGGGGAGTTAGCGAGGATCTCTCTTAAAGACCACCGGGCTGAGCCGAGAAGGAGTGGGTGCTGGAGGAGGCCTGTAGAGGAGCCCCGCCTCTCTACACCAACCCCTTTCTTGAGGGCCCCCTGCGGCAGGCTGGGAGCAGCCACCTCCCCCACAGGAGAAGAGACGCCTGAGCTCTGAGAGCTCAGAACTGCAAGCAGAGGGATCAGGTGGAGGGTGGAAGGAGAAGCATGGACAAAGCTTGCCTGTGGCCTAGTGGAGTGAGCAAACCTGAATCGGGCTAAGTTCCCTGCAGTTCAGCCTTTCAGCGTTAATGCTGCCGCCGTGGTCTTGTCTAGTGATGGAACGTTTACATTCTTTCCCCGATTTCCCTTTCCTCTTATACTTGTAAGCAACTTTGAGACAACAAACAGCAAATCCAATAAGAACTGAACCTGCTTTATTAAAATTAAGATTGTAATGTTGGTCTGCATTTGGTTCTCCTTACTAGTAAAGGGATGTGTGTGTGTCTGTGTTACGAATCATTTCGATAGAGAGTGTATGTTCATCCCCAAGTAAAAAGCCACCTCACATTGGGTTTCCAGATTTCTCAAAAAGCAAAAATAAATAAAGCAAGGAGCTTTGCAATATTTGGAACAAACTTCAACTAAAAACAATATGTTGTTTATCTGAAATTCAGGGAAATGCAAATCAAAGCAACAATGAGATTTCGCCTCACTCCTGTCAGATGGCTAATATCAACAAGGCTGGAAATAGCAAGTGTTAAAGATGTGGAGAAAAGAGAAGCCTTGAGCACTGTTGGTGGGGATGTAAACTGGTGTAGTCACTGTGGAAAACACTCTGGAGCTTCCTCCATAAGATAGAAATGGAACTGCCACGTGATCCAGCAATTTCGCTTCTGAGTGTTTATCCATAGACAACAAAAACACTAAGGGATATCAGCACCTCTGTGCTCATTGTTTGTAACAACCAAGACACAAAAACAGCCTAAGTGCCCAAAACAAGATGGACAGATAAACTAGGTGTGGTATGTATGTGTGTATATATATATATATGGTATATATATAAGAAAATAAGAAATACAAAATTTGGTATATATACCATATATATGTATGTATGTAGAGAGAGAGAGAATTACCATTTTGTGCCCTAATTATGTAGTGAATTTAGAGAGCTCTACTGGAATGTTTTGGAGCTTCTGAAATGACAGATGTGTCCCAGCTACAGAAGATGGAATCTATGTGTATAGATGGATAACTAGATCAGATATATAGTTCAGTCCCTTCCAAACATCAAAGGAAATATTTCAGTCTCACAAATATGAGTATATAAACATACAGTCAGTTGTAAAAGCAGTAATTCTGCCTAATATTTAGCCAAAAATGGGAAGAGTAGATCTTATAAGAAATCTCATCTTATAAGAAAAAAATAAAATCTGTAACAATATACAGTGAGGGATATTGACTTAGGGTGGTGACCATTTCAATATATATACAAATATCAAATTTCTATGTTGTATAACTGAGAATAATGTGATATTTTATGTCAACTTTATTTAAAAAAATTTTTTAAAAGAGAGAAAAGTAGTGGACTGAATGGAGTATCTGGGCAGCAAGCGCAGGGGCAAGCGAGCTGGCAGAAGCAGCCAGGTGCAGCAAACAGAAGCCCTGTCCTGAATGCATGGTTCCCAACACACTTCGGCCTCTCTTTTCCACAATAGTGTTCAGACATAAAGCAAAAATGTGGGCATGTGAAGACTAGATCTTTTTGTAAAATGCTTTAAAGTAAATTCTTGGGTGACCTCATCCTTGGTCTCTTCAGTGTCTATCGCATGGCTCACATTTGAGACATAAACTGCTATAAAAATACAGAGTAAAATGTAGCTTTTTGCTTTCCACATTGGATCTAAAATATTTTTTTGTGTTCTGTATTTTTAAGCATGAACAAAAAACATAATTGAGGGAGTTCCAAACGGGAGGGGATATATGTGTACCTATGGCAGATTCATGTTGAGGTATGACAGAAAACAGCAAAATTCTATAAAGCAATTATCCTTCAATAAAAAATAAATTAATTAAAAAAATAATTGAAAGTCACAAGAAGGGAAAAAACTGAAGATGGTGTCTCCTTTTTGAAAGTTGAAATGAGGACACCCACTGCTGATGTTAATGAATTGGCTAGTAAAGAATTTATTGATTCACAGATGTAGTATCGTATTCATACATATATATATATATACCTGACTGTGGCTGGTTAAGATATTGTCAAGGTCCACCCTGTATTCAGTGAGACTGAGTGATCTCTTAATGAAAAGTTGGAGAAAAGTCTTGTGCTGTGTTCCTGATCAAAAAACCTCTTCATGAATTGGAGTAGCATTTCTTTGTAAGCAAAATCTCTTTCTGTTTTGATTTGCAGAAGGTAATTCTTATTTCATGTCTCAGATTTCTTCTTATGTTTTTTAACACCTTACATTTCTTTTCTGGTTTTTAGCTCATGCACATGAACTATTTGTACTATTGCAAAAAGTAATAATATTGAACATATCAAAATGATTAATTTTGTTTTTCTTATTTTGCACTATGTATTTGGCCTGAAGTACTGGAATCACAACAAGAAGACATGATGGATTGTGAATACATATAAAAAGTGCCAGACATTTTGTATTATGTATTATGAAATAAAAGCTTTCTTACAGATGTAGCCCCTAAAATAGTCCGAGTACTCTTCTTTTGAACTCACTCTGTGAAATCGTTTTCCCTTGTGTTTAGCTAGTTTGAATTCAAGTGAACTCAATTGTACTGTGAGTTGCTTTTGTAAAACAGAACTATTCAATGCAATGCTTCTTGGGAAAGTGGCGTGTCTGTCAGTTTCCTTTTATTATGTACCGTCAGTCAAGTAAAATCCAACTGCATGAAGGAAATGGTCTGGCTTGGGCGGAAACTGGTCATTTATGTGGATCTATTCAACTCCATCCATGCTTGGTCTAAGAATGGGCCAGAAGTGCAGAGAGAGGCTCCCTGGGAGGCTGGGGCCTAAGCAGGGAGAGCTCCTTACATGGAGAACGTGGTGGTGGGCGGGGGGGCGGGGTCCACCTGGGTCTGGCCTTGGCCTAAAACCTCAAAATATCAGTGGTGTCATCACAATGATTTATCCTGCGTCAGGAGTGGACCCGCATCTACAGCACGACCACACTTGGGGCCTGAGCTGGATGTCAGGGTGTGACTTTAACCTGAGAAGGGACTCCACCCCAACACTCTGGCTGGACCAGTTAGATGTGGCCAATCGTCCTAGGAGGGCAAGGCCCCCCAGGTGTGGACTCTCAGAGCAGAGACCAAGAGGAATGAAGGATGTGACTTGAATGTGCCCTAAGGTCAGAATGTGAGAGCTGAAGCCATCACCTCAGCAGTGGAGCCCTGCTTCCCTCTGGGACTGGATGGATGGAATCCAGGACATGCACTCCCATCCTGGGCCTGCTGGGTGGGGAGGGGGCAGGACACCTGCTCTTCATGCTCGTGTGTCTGAGCAGCCCTGTTATTCACCCATCACATTGTCATCTGATGTTAGTGCCCCTAGTAAGCCTTGCACAGGTTGACTATGAAATCATTTTTTCCCTTTTAGAAAACTTATATGACTTAGTATATGAGAGAATCAATTGTACAGCTGAGATTGGGCCTCCAAATCTCTGTTCTTGTGAGGAACAAAGCATGCCACATCTGTCCATGAAGCTTGGTTCAGGATCGGGTCTGTGTCACCTGGTCTACACAGAGAAAAATGAAACCAAGAAGTAGCAGCCTCAGAAAGTCACAGATCATGGAAGATCCATGGAAAGTCAGGGATGATCTTAGTGCTACAAGGAGTCCTGTCCGCTCCTGTCTTCAGGGTCATGAGCATAGACGAAGATGCAGATATGAACATCCTGAGCCTAAAGTTCCCAACTCACGTAGGCACTCAGCAGAGGAACTATACAAAGAAATGAGGAATTCGGGTCACACAGTCTAGAGTATATTTGATAACAATCACATGTGCTTGCAGAAGGATCTTTTCTTCCATTAGCTGTGACCCTTTGAAAGTGAGCAAAGTTGGCTGTGGTCTAACTGTTCTCGTTTCCTTGTGACACCCCAGCTACCCCTGCACAGTCCCAACCAGTAGAGGCCAGTTTGAGCATTTTCCACGAATCAACCACATTCGACGGAGCAGGTGAACAAAGAATCCTGAGAAAATGAAACTCCATCAAGACATCAGCACATCAAACCCCTCCTGCTGCCACGCAGTCACCTCCAGCCCCACTGCCCTTCCCTCTCTGCCCCTCCCAGGCCAGGGCAGTCCAGGGCGAGTTGGGGCAGGAGGTTGCTGAGATGTTGGAAATCACAGAGACACTGCCCAGCAGGACCCTGACTGTGACATCAGCTGCATAAAACTTTCAGTGATTTGCACGTTTCCCTTTCTTGCCTTCTACACTTAAATACACTGTTTTTTCACAGTGAAGAAATAGTTCCAAATCTCTAAGACCAGGGCCACATATTTTGTCTAAAGTTCAGTTCAGTCGCTCAGTCGTGTCCGACTCTTTGCAATCCCATGAATCACAGCACACCAGGCCTCCCTGTCCACCACCAACTCCCAGAGTTTACCAGGTCTGATCACATTCATAAAAACCAAGGAGTTGATCTGGACTTCCCACGTGGCTCAGCCATAAGGAATCCATCTGCCAATGCAGGAGACCCCAAGTTCAATCCTTGGGTTGGGAAGATCCCCTGGAGGAGAAAACAGCAATCCACTCCAATATTCTTGTCAGGATAATCCCATGGGCAGAGGAGCCTGGAGGGCTACAGTCCGTGGGGTCCCAAAAGTGTCAGACACAATTCAGGGACTAAACAACAAAGAGTTGAATAAATTAGGTTTTATCTATTTTCACTTGTCCAATTAGCAAAATCTTACATTTCACAACACTCTCCTGACATTCACCTACTTTGTGATTGGGAAAAAAAAAAAAAGCCAAAGTGAAATTTGGTTGCTAAGTCATGGTTGATTCTGTGCGACCCCATGGACTGTAGTCCACCAGACTCCTCCGTCCATGGGATTTTCCAGGCAAGAATACTGGAGTGGGGTGCCACAGCCTTCTCCAGGGAATTTTCCCTACCCAGGGATTGAACCTGAGTCTCCTGCACTGGCAGGTGGATTATTTACCACTGAACTTTCACCTTCACTTTTTTTGTCAATCAAAATGACAAATACATACGGACTTAATGATATAAAGCACTATTATGATTTCAGCATTTAAAAAAATAGCAAAATGTATAAGACAATAGAGTATTATGAGAGGAAATTATTTTATAAATTATTGTACATTAATCTAGCTATTCAAGCATCTCTACATTTGCAGGAAAAGAGCTCTAGGTTGTGTAAGTACAGAGAAGTTCAAAACAATATATGCTGTATACTACCTTTGAGTATAAAGAGGGAAATTAGAATATGTATACATGCATATATATTTATATATACACTCATATTTGCTATAAAAGATGCAGAGAAAGCAAAAGCATAAGGTTAAACGGGAAGAAAGGTAAATACAATGGTTCAAGCAAGGTTACTCGGAGTATTTTTTAGAGTGTTTTCACTGACTTTAGATCCATGCAAAGATATTATCTAAAATTTTTGAAGGATACCATAATGAAGATTGGCTTCCCTGATAGCTCAATTGGTAAAGAAGCCACCTACAACGCAGGAGAGTCTGGTTCAGTTCTTCAGTCGGGAAGATCCCCTGGAGAAGGGAAAGGCTACCCACTCCAGCATTTTGGCTTGGAGAATTCCATGTACTGTATAATCCATGGGGTCACAAAGAGTCAGACATGACTGAGTGACTTTCACTTTCATCTTCATAATGCAGATTATTTTTTCAATGACACTTTCTGATTGATGTCCCATTTCTGAAAATAATCTATATTTTTTAAAGATGCAAAGTAGTCTGTCACATGACATCATGCATTTTCAGTTTCTTATTGAGGATTATGGTTCACTAGGGGCTGCAGTAAATGGTACTACAATGAATGAACATCCGGGCACATAAATTTAGTACCTCCAATTTGTTTCCTTGTGAAACTGATAAGTGGATGGTAAGCCACTTTCAGAGTAAAGCACACTCACTTGTATAAATGAGTTCTGTGATGGCTCCCCGCTGCCTAAGATCTGAGCTGGCACCGCTGGAACTGTTTCAGTCACTTGATGCTTCAACCTGGCTGCACATTAGAGCTATTTAATATTAAAGGAGATTTTAAAAGTCTGATATCTGGGCTGTGATGAACTCTGACCCTGGTAACTTTTTTTCTTATATGATTAATTACTTTTTCTTTATTTATCTATTTACTATTATTATTTATGAATTACTTCAGCTTCCCTGGTGGTTTAACGCTTGAGAATCCACCTGCAATGCAGGAGACATGGGTTTGATCCCTGGGTCAGGAAGACCCCCTGGAGAAGGAAATGGCAACCCACTCCAATATTCTTACCTGGAAAATCCCATGGACAAAGGAGCCTGGGGGGTTACAGTCCATGCGGTTTCAAAGACTCAAACATGACCTAGCAACTGAGCATGTAGGCATGTATTATTTATTTATTTATCAATGTAATCATTTATTTACAGTTATAATAAAAAAGTCACTGATACACTGAGAAAAGCAGCAGGATTTCAGTCAGGCAGACCTGGCCCATGTGGACTCTGGCACTGCTCTGCATTTCACCTTGAGCGTTTCCTAGCCTCTCTGGGACCTCCTTCTTATTAATGAATTAGAGATATGAGGTAACAAAATGCAGGCACAGAGATCAGAGAAACTTGGCTCTAAATAATTATTACTTACAAAACGGTTGTAGTGAGCAGATAACTACACCTCTTCCATTTCTAAACTGTGGACTATAACTGTACCTTCCTTCAAGGGCTCTTAGAGGATTAATGAAATTACCTGGTGAAAGGTAGTAACTGAGTGCCTGTTTTACCCACGCCTAACCTGTGTGTGAAGGAAATGAGATTAGAGATGATTCTTAGTGGTTCCGTGTTTGTGTGGAACCTACTGATTCTACCGTAGAGCTACCAACAGTAGAAACTAATGTTGCTGAGGACTTGCATGGGTCACGCATCACTAACTCATCTATTCCACACGCCACAGGAGACAGGGTTCTGTAACTTCATTACACAGATGAAGAAATGAGGGCACAGAGAGTTCAAATTGCTGCTGAGGTCACTCGGATCCTAATACAGGCCCAGGGTTCAAATGCAGGCCTTCGAAGGTGATAGTCTGCTTGCTTTACCCTCCACCTGATGCTCCTCTGGTGGTGGAGCAGTTCTCATGGGGTTAATGTGAGGATCAGGAGGCAGTGTTTGTGAGACTCTAGGACAATCTGAGCATACACAGTGCAAAACATGCTGGGTGTCACAGTATCACTGTACGAATGTCCCAGACCAAGGAGTCTGAATCTGGAGACTTTGAAAGAGAAGTCACCAGATGGCCACCTTCCTTTAGCTGTGGCTCCTCTTGAAACCAGTGCCCCAAAGAAAGACCATAATCACTCAGACCTACAAATGTGGTGTTGACCGTTATTACAACCCATGCTGAATCTGATAGCTCAGTTGTCATGCTGTTTCTTATCTTGATGAGATTTCATGAAATTAAAGTACACACAGACAAAAATGGGCTTTTGATATATTCTTAAATTTTATGCCTATTATGAAAATTAAATTTCAGAGTTCAAGCAGCAAAGCTGGAGGCTCCAGGGTGTGCGGCAGGGAGGGTCAGGGTCATGATGCGTTGAGGGACGAGACGGGGAGCTGCCTGTTGTGAGTGCTCAGGGGGCCTGTGGATTCGGGGGTGGGAGGAGCTGATGAGGTTGTGGAGACAGTGGTGGGAGAGGCTCGCCGAACCAGCCCCGGGCCCTGCCCCGAGTAACGGCAGAATTCCTTGTTACAAAGTCAAACTCTCTGTTTGCCCAATGGCTTGAAAAATTGTTACCTAAAAATGACATAATAGATAAATACACCCATGAACTGAGACAATCCAAACCCAGCAAGAAAGTAGAGAATTTTAGGGATAGATGATGAAGGAAAGTTGACCCTTTTGTGGTCCCCTCTGTCATGAGCTCTTTCCATCACAGCAGATGCCTGTTTTAAACACACAGAGAAGATGGTGATGACAAAATAGACCACACTCTTGAGGAGGAGGAGGTAGGTGTAATAGGCAGAGGTGCTCATGAGCTGTAGCGGCAGGGTACCCATGAGAAGTCATTTTGGTTAGTTTCAAGTGTTCTTTTGAGAGAATAGGATATGTTAATGGAAGCAGTGGTCACAACTGTTTATTTCTAGTAACCTGCAGTGAAGTGACACCCCTGCACCATCAAACCCCAAAGAAAACAAGTACCATCACCATAAAGCACTGTCACCACCAGGACAACGCAGAACCCACTTGACAATTCGAGTCCGTCAACAAACTCAGCTAAATTCACTAGATCCTCCCAAAATACTAAAACGCAAGGTTAAGTTTCTAATGAAGAAGTCCAAAAGAAAAAAGTCTTTTTGATAAACAGCATTTAGCATGTTTTTGCCCCCACTACATCTCTGAGTAATAATAATAGGTAATATTCATTAGCCACTAAGCAAATGGCAAACACCTATTCTATGAGCTTTGCATGCAAAATTCTACTCTTATTTAAGTTTGAAAATAACCTATGAGATTATTAGTTTCAATTCCATTTTACCAGTAAACTGAGCACAGAGAGAAATAATTTGCCTGATGCCTTACCTTTAGAAAGAACCAGAAACCACATTTCAGTTTTGGCAACATGACTTTGAAGAAGACAGTCTGAGTTGCTCTGTATTCCTGCAACTCCATGTACAATAAATACCCCAGACATTAGAGTTAAGTATAAATATAAAGTTAAATTGCTGATTTGGCATCTGAACCATTACAAATTGTGCATCAGTGAGATTCCTAAGAAGAATACAAATCATGGAAATCAGGTGGGATTCACAGTCATGTGGGCAGGGGATTTTAGTAAAGAGGATACTGTAACAAATGGATCAAAGTCATTGGTCCCAGGTCGCTGAAACTTTAGGACTTCATGCCTCACTCATCTGTTTTTCTTCAATGTCTAACATCACAGCTGTCATTTTATAGGAAAATTGCACTTACTCGCCTTGGAAGTTTTGCAAGAAACACAAGATGTCAAAAGCTAATTAACAATAATGATGATGGGCCTGACTTGTCTACTCAATTAACCATAAGGCTGAGTTTCTTCCTGTGGAAATTTTCCTTTTCCATACTTTATCTTAATAGAGTCAGAACTCCAGAATCACTAGCATTTGGTATGGAAAGGATCTCAGAAGGTGATGTGTTCATAACTCACTGCCCTCAGTCAGGTGTTAGCTGAGTTCTGGGCCCCCTGATACTGGAAATGGAGGAGGGATCAGCAGGACCAGAGCCAGAGCATCTAAATTTGCTAAGAACCTTCACATAGGGATAAAGGGCCACCAACTAGTTCTGATTCTGTGCCAACTAAATGGATACCTTGTGGAAGACATGCCACATATGTGATCTTATCTTCCAATAACTGAGTTGGTGTGACTTTTCCCTGTTGTTCAGTCGCTAAGTCATGACCAACTCTGCAACCCCATGGACTGCAGCTCCTGTACATGTGTTATTGTACTTTCATAATTTAAAAAATAAAAAAGAGAAAAAAATAAAAATAATTTAAAAAAGAAGCAAAGCTATACTAATGAATGGTATAAATAACAGTAAATAATAATAATAACAAATAAATAATGTTTAAATAATTCAGGTTCTATCACTATACCTTCTAATTCACAGTCCATTCACACTAAAATCAGCATTTACGGTTTTAAGATGGGTCCTAGGAAATGATAATATATTGAATTAAAATACCACTCAGTATATTTCTGCAAATCCAAACAGTCTGATTTTTCTACCTTCAACCAAGAAATTTCAAAACTTAAGTTTATCCAGAGGAAAAAGGTGCTGTAGCCTGACATAAAGGCAAACATAGACAAAAACTTACTGTTTTCATCATTCAGACATGCTTTTGTAGAACAAACATCAGTGACTTCTAGAAGAAAGGAGACCAAGTATTAGTTTATTATTCATACCTAGTTTTTGACACTGTGATACGAATGTATGTGTGTGTCTATATATGCACTCATAATCTATATATTTTATCATGTATAATCTATGTATTTTTTAAATATATAATATATATATATACTTTGCCAATAAAGAGTTAGAATAAATACTGATTAAAAATATCAGACCCACAAATCCACAAATAATTGGTCTTTCCCACTATAGACCAGGGAAGTTAAAAAGATAATTTGATTAAGAGGGTAAAATGCTAGAGGATAAAATGAATGCAGACACATTCAAAAACTTACCATTTTCTTGTGTTGGACAAGCTTTTGTAGAATAAATAACAGTGCCTTCTAGAAGAAATGAGGTCAAATATTATCAGTCAACCCTGCCTATTATTCTAGAGTCTGTCTGTATGTCTGTACATATATACGTGTGCCTGTGTCTATATATCTGTACACGTATATATATATTCTCCTGACAGACAGACAAAAGAGGAGTCATTAAGTTTGACAATGATGAATCCCACAATTGCAGGTAATTGGTATTTTTTACTTTGCTCAATTGCTCAATCCTGTCCAACTCTTTGAGACCCCATGGACTATAGCTTACCAGTGTCCTCTGTCTATGGAATTTTCCAGGCAAGAATACTGGAGTGGGTTGCCTTTTAAGCCAGGAAAACTTCAAAAGGGAAAATGATCAGAAGGGAAAAATTACTGAAGCCTGACTTACAGACAAACATATACAAAAACCTACCACTTTCACCAATCAAACAATCATGTGGAGGTTCAGTAGTAATGACAATTGAAGTGACAACTACAAGAAATGAGAAGAGTTATTAGTCAACTTTTCATGCCTGTTATTTGATGGAGTGCATATGTGTTTATATATGTGTTATTGTAACACACACATGTAAGTATATACTCTGCTAACAAAAAAACATTTATTAAAAATAGGAGCCCCATAATTCAGGAATAGTTGATCTGATTCTGTGCAATTCAGTAGATCAGTTCAGCATTAAAGTGAACTCATCTGATCCCAGGAACTAAAATAGAATCTCATGTTTGAAGGAGTCTGGCTCAAGGAAATTTCCAATCTGGGAAAAATAAATAATCAGCCACACCTTTCTATATCACTCATATTCCCATTATCCACTACTCCTGCATAAGACCCTACAGATGTGTGGGTGGGAATAAAGAAAACAATATTGAGAGGTTAATAGCCATTGAGTGATTATTACTGTGCCAGGCACCAATTTAAATACTTCTCATGCGATATCTTGCTCCAGCGATACTGGAGTAAACTGTGTTTTGGAAGATTTTATGATATGAAACAGGAATAAGAATTAGAGGGTAACTTGCCAAAAGTCACACCAGTGATGGCAGAGCCAGCATTCCAAGGATCATGGTGGGGGATTAAATGACACAAAACATATGGAAGGTACTTTGTAAAAATAAGCCATGGAAATGCAAAAACTTAATCTATAGAGAGAAAACAGAATTCCACCACAGTGGACACTAAAACCGTCTTGTCTTCTATATGTTTCAAGTACTCTTAGTAATGACAATTTTATTACAGGGACTTGGCATTTCAGTGGAATTTTTTAAAGGACGGAAAAATAAGTCAAATCACATTTATAATCCCCTGACTATAGAAAACCTGAGGCAAGAATTGTATTTATTTGCAATTTTAAAAAGGCATACATATAAGTAAAACATTTTTTGTACAAATAATGGTTTGTTGGATAGAGGAAAGCAGTCACAACAGTCAACTGGGTCCCTCCTTAGAAATTTGCTGCAGAATGAAGTTAATAGAAACACCCTCAATAACTTGGTTGCCATGAGTAGCCTGTGGTAAACATTTTTCTGATCAATTAAGTGCCAAGTGTAACACATTATAATCCAAACTTTCTCTCCTTTATGATAATTATCACCATGAAAGTTACTTGAATTCTTATTTTTTTCTGATCACTAGAAAACTTAAAATCTAAGGACAATTAAGTCCATAGTTGTACTAAACCAGCACTTTGTCTGTTTGCTTCCCCTTCATTTCTTAGCCACAGAAATAAAGATGCAGGGCTATTTTGTAATCTTACTTTAAAGAGTCTTATAAAAAGATACAAAAAACCCACAATGAGTATATGAATAAATACACCTGTGTTATGTTTTTGAAAGCAAGGATTTCCACTGTCATTGCTTTACTTACTCTTCATTGCAGTCCCAGGACAAAATGTTCCAAGCAAGTGTTTGACCTTAATTTGATCACTGGACAAACTAAGGGGTCAGAGAAACTTACTTCAGGAATATGGATGGCTCAGTGCAGAAGTCTCGGTACATTGTATTATATTTTGGGCATGTTTTCCACTGTTTAAAAAGGGTTTTAACCAGAGGGGAAAATCCAAACTGATTTCTTCTTATGGGCCCTCTAGGACCTTTGGGCAGTTGTGTTCATACGCAGGACTTTAGTGATTCAGAACTTTTGCGTGATTTCAGAAAGGCCACATACTCATTACTGTAGGGCATCCTCTTGGGAGAGTAATTCACCCCAGTGTGTTCATCCACACATCCCTCCAGGCCTGGCATGTGCTAGGGGGGCAATGAGAGTTGTGGGAGGAATTTTCCATTAGCAAGTAATGCATTCATTATATAGAATGTAAGTCTCTACACTTTAGCCTCACTCCATTTTTGTTTACAAAATTTTACACTATGGTGGTATATAAAACACAAATCTTAAAAACGTAACACCACAGACCATAATAAAAGTATAGTAGTGGAATTATTCCACTTCCTATTGAGCTGCAATCTGACTCTCTCATGCAAACACCATTTTGTCGATAATACGCATTTCTGGATTATAGTTTGAGTAAGCAAGATTGAAATGAGGTGACTTTGCTTGATAAGCAGAATATTCATCAAAGACATAATGATCCTTACTTCCTGATCACGTAAGATCAACAACAGTGGAATTTCTCTTTGTGTGCTATGCTGGCGAGCTGCAGTCCATGATGTTGCAAAGAGTCAGACATGACTGAGAGACTGAGCAAGTATGCTATGAACACTATAGGTGCTTCCATACACATTGTTTTACTTAAACCATATAACAATCCTAAAAGGCATCATTATAAACTTAATATTTTGGCTGATGAACTCAAGATGGGTAATATTTAAGCACATGTATCTCTGTCTTAAGCTTCAAACTCTACTTTGTCCATTCTGTAAGGAAATAGCTCGACATTTAAAAAAAGATTTACATTTGTTTTTCATTAACGGACAGAAGATATGGGGTATTCCCTTTGAAAAAAACGTTCTGGGAGGCTGCATTCAGTACATAGACATACCTTGATTAACTGAAGGAGAAAAGATCTCCTGATCTTTTCCTCTTTTATTTTTCTCGTGTGTGATGGTACGTGTGTGTTCTTCCTCCATGCAGTTTTCAGTCAGGATCAACCAGCTGAACTTCATGTGGCAGTGGTCTTCGTGGTGTTTCCCTGTCAGTATGGCAGAACTTTGTTGCCATTTTTTTCTCTCCAATAAAACTTAATAACATGAGGGGAAAATTCTCCAGAAGACAAAGGTATGTTCCAGCATTATCATGGTTGATTTCATTATGTTTCAAGAAGACACTTAATGGCCTTGGGGGAAATGTCTACATCAAGGTCTCTATCTGTAGGGGAAAATAAAGTAGTCATTAAAAAGAGTTGCTAAATAAATATATTGTGTGGTTTGAAACAACCCAGCAAGTGGTAAAAGGAAGAAAAGTAGCCATTGAATTACAGCCTGGCTGCTCATTTCCAGTAGATGGTGAGTGGTCACTGTTCTTATTTTCAATAGGAAGAGAAATTCAAGCCATCATATAACTTGAAAAAAGTCCCAGCTACTAAGTAGTCTTTGCTCTTTCTCCACATGTTAAAGTGAGGTGTGACTTTTAACTGCCCAATATCAAGGCTTCCAACATTCATGAACACATTTTTAAACAATCTCTTTTATTAGTAGAATCGACATATATACACTACCATGTGTAATATAGATAACTCATGAGAAGTTGCTACTTGACACAGGGAGTCCAGCTTGGCTGTCTGTGATTACCTAGAAGGAGGGTGAGGGGAGGGAAGGAAGGCTCAAGAGGGAGGTAATATATGTATAATTATGGCTGATTTGTGTTGTTCTATGGTGAAAACCAACATAATACTGTAAAGAAATTTTCCACCAATTATAAAACAAATTTTAAAAGCTAGAAAAAAATATATTAAAAAATCTCTTTTATTCTATCATAGGGGAGCCTGTTTTAGGGTGGAGAGATGGTATGGTGAAAATGGGTATTCAAAAGGAGACCAGATAACTATGATGATCTCTCTACAAGACATACAAAAAACATACATTTAAATCTCAGTTTTCTTTCCCAGTGGGATAAAGCAAGCTTAAGAGAGACAAGTAATTCAAATTCAGTGTTTTGTGAGTGAGTGGACAGTCATGTTTCATCAATACCTTACCTGCCTGACTCTGTCTGCAGGGTCACCAAATGAATGACATTAAATTTTATGATGCTTGTACTATTGATGCACCAAAGGCATGAACTGGGTTTATTTCAAGACAATGCCAAAGAACGCTGAAATTACTGCACAGTTGCACTCATCTCACATGCTAGTAAAGTAATGGTCAAAATTCTCCAAGCCAGGATTCAGTGATACATGAACCGTGAACTTCCAGATGTTCAAGCTGGTTTTAGAAAAGACAAAGGAACCAGATCAAATTGCCAACATCCGCTAGATCATCAAAAAATCAAGAGAGTTCCAGAAAAACATTTCTGCTTTATTGACTATGCCATAGCCTTTGACTGTATGGAGCACAATAAACTGTGGAAAATTCTGAAAGAGATGTGAATACCAGACCACCTGATCTGCCTCTTGAGAAATCTGTACACAGGTCAGGAAGCAACAGTTAGAACTGGACATGGAACAACAAACTGGTTCCAAATAGGACAAGGAATACATCAAGGCTGTATATTGTCACCTTGCTTGCTTAACTTATATGCAGAGTACATTATGAGAAACACTGGGCTGAAGGAAGCACAAGCTGAAATGAAGGTTGCTGGGAGAAATATCAATAACCTCAGATATGCAAATGACACCACCCTTATGGCAGAAAGTGAAGAGGAACTAAAGAGCCTCTTGATGAAAGTGAAAGAAGAGAATGAAAAAGTTGGCTTAAAGCTCAACATTCAGAAAGCTAAGATCATGGCATCTGGTCCCATCAATTCATGGGAAATAGATGAGGAAACAGTGGAGACAGTGGCTGACTTTATTTTTTTGGACTCCAAAATTACTGCAGATGGTGATTGCAGCCATGAAATTAAAAGACGCTTACTCCTTGGAAGGAAAGTTATGATCAACCTAAAGAGCATATTAAAAAGCAGAGACATTACTTTGCCAACAAAGGTCCATCTAGTCAAGGCTATGGTTTTTTCAATAGTCATGTATGGATGTGAGAGTTGGATGGTGAAGAAAGCTGAGCACCAAAGAATTGATGTTTTTGAGCTATAGTGTTGGAGAAGACTGTTGAGAGTCCCTTGGACTACAAGGAAATCCAACCAGTCCATCCTAAAGATCAGTCCTGGGTGTTCTTTGGAAGGACTGGATGTTGAGGCTGAAACTCCAGTACTTTGGCCACCTGATGTGAAGAACTGACTCATTAGAAAAGACCCTGATGCTGGGAAAGATTGAGGCCAGAAGGAGAAGGGGATGACAGAGGATGAGATGGCTGGATGGCATCACCAACTCAATGGACATGGGTTTGGGTAGACTCCAGGAGTTGGTGATGGACAGGGAGGCCTGGCATGTTGCGATTCATGGGGTTGCAAAGAGTCAGACATGACTGAGCAACTGAACTGAACTGATTTCTTCCATTTTATAAAATAAATGTTGAAGTCAATGTTCCCCCCCCCTTTTTTTTTTTCATTTTCCTTCCAAAGACTCCAGCATTGAGGTCCCTTTCTAATTTTATGGTAGGACAAACATATCTTATTGTAAAATTTGGTGTGCTTCCTTATCACACCAAAGTTAATTATAACTGTTATTCTGCTACATTTTTCAACTTTTACATTTTTTGCTTACTTTTTTTTAATAGATATAGAACAGACACATACCTTTCCTACCTTTGAGAATGAAATCTTATCCTGTGCTTCCTGCTAGGTCATCACAGGCCTCTTTCCTTCTACTTCCCTTTGATCTTCTAGTCTTATTTTTTGCCATGGTCTGTACCTATGTTTTTTATCTTAGGTCTTCTCAAAGAGATTTCAGAAACTAGCAGTTTCAATGAAACAATAGTTTGTGCATTATAGCATGTTTCCTTTTCTGCCCTGGGGGTTTAGTAAGTTCTAACTCCAATATGACAAGAGGAATCAGATAATATGTTTGTACATTCTAATTCTTTGATAAAGATACAAAATATACAGAATTTTAAAAGAATTGTGACTGTTTTAAAATTGTGTCCATATTGTTTCAATACTTACAGAAATGTGGAGAGAAATTGGCCCTGCTACCATGACACAGAGGTGACTCCCAGCAAACGACATACAGTATGAAAGTGTCAAGAACCGAAGAACTGCCCCTTCTCTGCCTGGGCTGCTTGGCTTACATCTGTTTCTGTCTCACATCAGTTGGGAGTAGGGTTTCGCCTTTTCTCACCGTTTTGCCTGTATGTTTTAAATCTCCTTTCAAAAGCTTTCATGTATAAAGTCAGTTCTTTGCTGAGAGTGTGATGTGGAGTTAATGTGTCTCTACTTATCAATGAGGAATATTTATAAGAATAATATACTTGAGCATTTAATAAATGTATGTTCAATATGTTTTCCAGGTATTTTTGAGATTTCTGTGTGTTGAGGTGTAAGCATCTAAAATGATTCTAAAGTAGCTTCATTCCAGAATCCAACCCTCATTTAGGAGACAGCATGAGTTGTTACAGACTTATTTTTGGAGTATAATTGTTTTACAATGTTGTGTTAGTTTTTGCCGTGCAGCACAGTGAATCAGCCATGTGCCTGCATGCTAAGTCACTTTGGTCATGTCTGATTCTTTGAGACCCCAGGGGCAGTAGCCTTCCAGGCTCCTGTATTCATGGGATTCTCCAGGCAAGAATACTGGAGTGGGTTGCCATGACCTCCTCCAGGAGATCTTCCCGGCCCAGGGGTCAGAACCACCTTCCTGCATTGGCAGGGGGTTCTTTACCACTAGGACCACCTGGAGAGCCCCATGTATAAATATATCCTCTTCCTCTTGGACCTCCCTCCCATCCCCCCATCCCACACACCTGTGTACAATGCTCCATTTCTTTTAAAGCTTCAATATTTCTGACAAGTATGATGCCAAAACTGAAAGAAAACTCAATGTAATGGTGTCATTCTGTTGAGGTACACTAAGAATCCTATTTTGAATATTTAATAAATCTATATTCAATATGACTTCTATAAACTTTTTAGGGGGAAGGGAAGTCATTTTAGTGCCATGATTAGAAGTAGAAGCATTGTTTTCACACATGAGTAGTAAAACAACTTATGAGCTAATTGGAAAACAGTGGTTCCTATTATTAGAAACAGTTAATACTCAGAATATAAAAATATGACTTAAATATTTCTCACATCACTTCATTGTCCAGACCATGCACTTTAGAATAGACAAGTCTCTATTGGATCCTAAACTTTGCAATGTAACCTGTCATATAATTTTAAGCAAGTACTGGAACTTCTCTAAATCTATTTCCTTACCAACAAAGTGGGAATAAGAAGATTCCTGTTAAGGAAAGAGATAAGGCACTGAAACTACTTATCATGGTGTCTAGGCCTCAGAAAATAGTAGCTAATATTAAAATATTTAACAGGATGGTTTAGGAAGATTTCATCAAATGCTTCCATCAAACATAATAATTATTATACCAATTAGGAAGAGAAATAAGCTAGTAAGTTCAAGAACTCCTGCCTCTGAGCTACACACCATAGAACATGGGTCCCAACCAAGTCAGAATCTAGAATGCTTTCCTAGAATAGAAGCTGTTTGAGCATTAGGACTTGTTCTATCTCTGTCTTGTTTACCCCTATATCTCAGCATCCAGCACAGAAAATGTCCTCAGTAAAGATTTGCTGAGAGAATAAGCAAATGAGGATGCCCAGCCATGTAGACCCTTTTCATGGAGGAGCTGAAATGGCTCCTTGAGTGCACAAATTCCATGAAACTGGTCCATATCCAGGCAATGTAACCAGATACGTGACTTCAGGAATTTCAACTGATCTCAGGTTCTCTCCAAGAAGCTAAGTGGAATTCATCAATATCTATAGTCATTTACTATAGGAATTTTTATGCACTGATTTTAGGGATGAGATGAAAACCAATAATATAGGTTTTAAAGATTATTGTAAGATAGGAGCACTGTGTTTTATTTCAAACTCTAGAGGACAAATAATTAAGAAAAGTGTTTCTCACTTAATATACTATCTATAAGAAAAGGAACTTGAACCAATAACTTTTACCAGCATAATGATATAGTATATTGAAGGTGTAAGAATATTGAAACATAAATGAAACAATAAAGCAAAATGTTTTACTATCTAATTTTAGTATTGTGTGTGTGTATGTGTGTGTGTGTGTGTGTGTGTGCATTTTAAAAGGAGAATTTCAGTCTATATCCAAGCAGAGAATAAATTAGTTGCAAAGTAATTTTGTTTTCTTACACAATGACCAGTAGCTGCAGAACTGCTATTTTTATGTTGAGGCCAAGAATGTGACAGTCAGATAAAAGGAATATTAATTTTTTAAAAAAGTCTGTCAACCCTTTATAACCAAGGTAAAATTAGAAAAAAAAATTATTTTCAAGGGGGAGCTACTATGAGCTCAATCACTTTTCCAAATATTTTTTTCCTTCCTAAACTGTCACACTGATTAAAGCTTCTACAAAAATCTCAGCTTTCTCCTAAGCTTCAGGCCATGACAGCAGTTTGTCCTGGCAATTTGGTCTTCTGGATTGTTTTGAAAGTCCTTGAACATAGGTGTTACAGCATTTGATGTTTTACAAGTTTTCCTCACCTAAATGGACCCAAATGTCTGTTTTCCTTGGAGGAGAAATCATTGAAAATACTGATGATAGATGAAAGAAATAAAAAGAGAAAAGAGTTTGGCACCAACTAGTTAGCCACCTACTTTTCTACATTTCCAGGAAAAGGACTCAAAGAATTAAAACTTATTTCTTTTAATTTCCAGATGTTCAACTCTGATGAAACAGTTCAGAAAATGCATCAGATAAAGTCTCTTCTGTTCTCACAATGACCAGGGCCACTCTGTTAGTAATTTGGGCATGTATTCTGAATTTCTTCAGTAACTGAAAATGCAAATATACCATCACAAGTGTATTTGTGAAATGTGAGCAAAGTTCTCCATTTATTGGGCAACAAGATTATTTATCATGCCATCACAAGGTGAGAAAATAAGTTCTTTGATAACTTATTTTTCCTAAGATAAAGAAAGAAATTTACGAAAGTTTTTCTCCTTTGAAACAATAAATTCTTTATTGAAGCTAAATCTTGAAAGTAATATCCATTTCTCTGATATGTTGAAAGTAGTCTCTTGGAGGCTGTTGTATAATATTAAATCATTCATCCTAGATCATGGGAAAAAGAAGTTGCCAGGAACAGCTGAGCAGATGGTTGAGCACAGATGAGCTGACCATCTGCGAGGCCCCAGAGAGGACATGCCCTTACTATTCCCATGTCCTCGCTAGATCCACCTGTTCTCATCTTTAGTCCAGGGAGCAGTCATTGCTTCTACCCTGAGGATGAAAGTAAGAAGAGGCCACTGTGAGCAATTGCTCATTCACAGCAGCTCACAAACCTCAACATAATAGAAGAGGACCAGAGACCTGGATGAATATTTTGTTTAAAACTTTTTTTGTAATTAAAAATTAAGTTATTAGTGCTTTCAGTTATCAAATACTCTTTGCACCTATGTAGATTTGAATGATACCTACTCGGTACCTCTCTGAAACCTTGTGATCTCTTTTTTCTTATTCTAAGACCATGAGTTGAATTGTCAGGAGCTTTAGGAGTTGTATATGTTTCAAAATTTATAAAAGTTTTGAGTAATAAAATGCAAAATATAAATACAGAGTTATAAAATCATTTATTAAACTTTTAAGGAAAAACAAGAATATAAGAAGAAAGAGTATTAGATTTTAGTAAAGGGCATTAAAATTAAACCTGAATAAATGAAAGACACATCACATTTGTGAAATAAAAACTCAAAATCATAAAGATGCTAATCTTTCCTAAATTCATGTATATGAAGTGACTATAATTCCAATCAGAATTAAGGAAATATTTTGTTTTTGTTCTATGGTATAAGCATTGGGGAGTACGTTAGTTAAGTTATATAAATATGAAATAATTAAAAAAAATATTTCTTAAGAATAATAATGAATAGACATTTGGCATAGCAGACCTCATCTGCCATTGCAAATAATGTGATAATGGCATAGGAATATTGAGACATAAATGAAACAGAAATCTTCCAGCCAATACTCCAAAATACTACAAAAGCATGTTTAAATGTTGGAGAGATGATAAATTATTTTAAAACTAGACTTGAACTATTGGTCATTTGTTACAAAAATAAAAATAATTTTCTATCAAACATCATATGTTAGATTTATATTTAAGAGCATCTAGAGGTGTGAGTTAGAAAGAAGGAGACTAACTGGGTCCTTGGGTAGAGAAACTTGGAATAGAAAGACGACAAGAGAACAGGAGACATACTTAATTTTTAATAAAGAAGAATATAGACAATCTTTCCTTTCTACAGCATTTCCAAATCAGTATTTTTAAAAAGAATTAATGATGAAAAGATCCTGAAGATTGTAGAGAAGAGAGTGACATGGTCAGCTCTGAGCTTTAGGAAGATACAGTGCAGGAAGGTGAGTTGGTCAGGGAACAATCCCAGGGAAGCAGACGTGTTTCGGAGATGGTCGTCATAAACCACCGAGAGGCGTCTGAGGACCCAGGTTACTGCAGTGACAGTGAGGATGGACAGAACGGCTGCTGCAATAAATATTAACATGTTTGTCAGAATTTCTAAGTTATTCACATGGGAAAATTCAAATTATTAACAATGCTGAAAGTAAAGAAAAAGACGTTTTAATATCCCAATACACACTCTGTGTGGTGGAGCTTCATGGTCAAGGTTGTGGGGAGCCATCCTGTCCAAGTCCTTCAGGAAGATTTCAATCACCTCACAGCAAACCAGGGTAAAGAGGGAGCTGGGTGCAAATATTCTATTTCTTCCTGTGCCAAGGAAGTTTGAAATTTGGGGATGCTCTTCTCCAAAGACCTCTTCTTTCAGTATAGAAAACGATTACAGAAGTTCTTTCACTGATCTCTCTTACTGGTTCAACCATGCCAAGTGTAACAAAAGTAGACCCTATCATTTTCTGATTTAGTGAGGTGAAAGTTGCTCAGCTGTGTCCAACTTTTTGTGACCCCAATGGACTGTAGCCCATGGGATTCTCCAGGCCAGAATACTGGAGTGGGTAGCTGTTCTCTTCTCTGGGGGATCTTCCCAACCCAGGGATCTAGCCAAAGTCTCCCACATTGCAGGCGGACTGTTTACCAGCTGATCTATCAAGGAAGTCCTTTCTCATTCTGCTACATATTACTTTAAAGCTTCTAGCTCCACTAAGACTTCTGGCACCTCCTTGGTGCTCAGCCCTCGCCGAATTCTTTTGGCAGCAGAGAGGAAGCAGAGGGCAATGGGCCTATCTCATTCAAGGCGGTGGTTTTTGTCTTTCAACTATCTGGGCTCCAAGTGGCTCCTGGGAGGAAAGCTCATCATGGAGGACTCCTGTCTGTCTCACTAATACCCTCTTTACTCAGGGCTGAGGCCACAGATAACAATGACAAGCATTAATGGTTATTAGTATGGGACAGGCACAGATCAACGTTCTCTATATGTATCGATCCAATAAATCTTCCAGCAGTTCTACATGGGAACATTTATTACATCCTTTTAATTAATGGAGATACTGAAGCTGTGACCATTGAACAAAGTTGCTGTATGTCTTGTGTGGGTACCCACCCATATTAGAAAAAAGGGGTGTCATAGGTGGAAAAGGACATGCTTCAACACGGTTTTTGAACTGCACACAGTAAGTCAATTAACACTCTGTACAGCTGCTTCCAAAAATCCTTCATTCACTTGTGAATTTTTTCAGTGTGGTGGCCTCCTCCTCCATGAACTTGTCCTCTCCCAGCTCAGGCACAATGACCTCTTAGTCACACCATTCACCCTAATGCTCAGATTCTTATCACAAAGGATTTTCCATTTCTGAGCAGCTCTCAGGCTGTTACTGGTGAGGTTAGGAGTGCATCCAAAAGAATTTCAGTGAAGAATTCCAGCAAAGAAAGTGGTCAAACCAACCTATCAATTCAGTGCCCATGACTGTGCTGGAAGTCCTCTACTCTCATTTCCTGCCACCTATGGAGAATATTTCTGTCCTTCCCAGCAGGGTGAAATGGAGCGGTGCAGCACCAAATGTGATAATCAAGGGGCATGTCTTTGTGTTCCATCCTGATACTTTTCTTTGGCTCGATAGAGTTGTTATGCCTATTTTTTTCTCAAAAAATTCTTAGAACTCAGATGTCAGGGAAAATTTTTTGTATAAAATATTCTCTGCAGAGAGTTCTCTACATTACTCCCATACCCAAAATTTGAATTCAAAGCAGATCAAAGAAATAAATGTCCAGAACAGAACCTAAACAACATTGGAAAAATATAAATGACAGTAAGTTTATGCTTCAGGCTTTCTGAAATTGTGAAATAGTTAAAATACACAGTCCCTGGTCCAGAGAAGCAAATTCAAATTGGTTCCTTTGCTATCCAATCCCTTCTCTGCAGTCACAGAAGTGAGAAGGATCTGAAACTTTGACTTGTGGTTGTAGGATTCTCAAGGAGAAGTGCGGTGACTAGGGAGAGCAGAAGCATCCAGGATGCAACAGAATAGGAGGGATTCTGGGTTGGGGATAAGCCCAAGAGTAATATTCTAGAATGCATTCCTGTGTCAAGCTGAGAATCAGCCCATTTCAGAGGGAGATATATCACTTTATCTGTTACTGTTAGCACAGCAGTTCTTATAAGTCAACTTGAGTAAGAATCAGCTATGGAGCTTAAGAATCTGCCTGCAATGCAGAAGACCTAGGTTGGATCCATGGGTTGAGAAGATCCCCTGGAGAAGGAAAGGGCTAACTACTTAGTATTCTAACCTGGAGAATTCCATGCTCCCAAAAAGTCGGACAGGACTGAGCGATTTTCACTTTCACTTTCACATGGAACTTATTGATGCTTCATTTCCAGCTGTCAGTCCAAGATCTGTGTTCATGGTGTTGGGTGCCACCCAGAACGTGCACTTTTACTCAAATCCAGGTATTTCTGATGCAGGTGGTTTATGGACCACAGTTTAAGAAACACTGTTCTGGCAGAAATTTGAAGGATCCAGTACAAAAGGGACATATACATATGAATCTGGCATTTCTGTACTTCACTATTAATTTATGCTCCTAAACCTAACCCAATAAGAAATCCTCACCTCTTTCTTAATTGACTTTTCAGTTGAAATAGATAACACTCATTGTCTAATTCTTGACCCAAATTGTTTTTTCAGATGAGTTATTGAGAAAAAAATAGTCAGATAAGTCTCATTCTAGTTTGGGATTTGGTCATATCAATGTAGGAGGTGGGGGTGGAAAGAATCTCTGGCTTTGCTTGTTCAGAACAGAACAGTTCTGGCTGAGCTGAACATAAGGTGTAAGGAGAATACAATGGTTAGCACAACTACAGAAATCACCTTTCCCCTACACTTTCCCTGTGTCAGCCATGCCCTGGTTGGTGATGTAAGGAAAATATCAGTTTGTTCAAAATATAGATCAGATACCAGCTGGAGGTTCAGGAAGCCCAAGTTTTCATTCCATCTTTTCTCATTCATAATCCTGAATAATGAAGGTGCTTCATTCCCTGCCAGCTGCTCCGGATAATGACTGGATAAATGATTCAGTATAGCTTATCATTTCATTCTATTCTCCTAAATATCTCCGGGAACATATCAATCCTAGGTGCCCTGTCTGTCCTAAAGACAAGGTGAAATAGACTTCACTAGCTCCTAGGGGAGCTAAAAGAATATATTGCCTGGCAGTTGCTTGCCTGAGGCCTAAAGATGGGGATCTATTTTTAGAAAAAATGTGGCTTCTGAGGGGAAGGGTGAGTAGCAATTGAATATAAACGTTGGGGAATGGGCATTGAACTCAGGATTTCTCTTCCTTCAGAGTAAAGAGAATTGGGGACAGTAAGTGAGGCAAAGGTTGGTCTATATTGTACAGCACGGCTGTGCTTGGCCGTGACAAGCAAAATTTCCAGTTCAGCGTAAAGGAAGTCTGAACTAACGTGCTTCTCCCAGGCAGCACAGTAGTACATTCCAGAATCACTTTCTTGCAGGTTTGAGATTGCAAAAGTATAGCTCTTCTCTTTATAAACACGGTACTTCCCTTCACTGACTCCTGATTCCAACATAACCTTTGAGTAGGAGATGTCGTAGTAAAGAAGGCGTCGGGGAGCTGTGCCCTCCTGGTACTTGTACCAGTGGATATATTTGAGTGTTTGGGTAATAAGATCACAAATGATTTCAACAGATGACCCAGACCCAGTCGCCTTAGTGATTGACATCTTCTCCCCTTCCATGTTGGAAGACACCTGCATGACTGAAATTGGAAAAGCAACAAAAAATAATAAGGAAGAGGAAACACCAACGCCGGCAACACACACACACACACACACACACTATTGCCACAAAACACAGAACAATCCCCCCGACATTCAGGCAACACACCTACCAGGAGCCAGGAAAACCAGAAGCAGCGCTGGGACTCGCATCATGCCTGGGACAGGGAGCTAAACTGGGTTCCCAGTATAAGTAACAGTCAGGTCAGTCAGCGAATATCTCTCTTAAAGACCACCAGGCTGAGCCCAGAGTGGGTGGGGTGGTTGAGACCTGGGGAGAAGCCCCACCTCTCGGTACCAATGCCTTTCTGGAGGGCCCCCCTGTGGCAGACTGAGAGCAGCCACCTCCCCCACAGGAGAAGAGAAACCTGAGCTCTGAGAGCTCGGAACTGCAAGCAAAGGGATCAGGTGGAGGGTCAGGCAGAGAAACAAGGACAAAGCTTGCCTATGGCCTAGTGGAGTGAGCATAGCTGAATTGGGCTAAGTTCCCATCAGTTCAGTGTTTCAGTGTTAATGTTGATGTCACGGTCTGGTCTGGTGATTCAATGTCTTCATATTCTTTCCCTGAACTATCATTCCTTTTACACATGTAAGCAAACTCTGAGGCAACAACTAGCAAACCTAATAAGAATGGAATCTGCCTTGTTATAAGAAATTAAGATCAGTTATGTTGGTCTACATTTGACTCTCCATAAAAGTAAATGGATGTGTGTTTGTGTGCATGCCTTATAAATCAATTTGATGGAGGATTTATGTTCACTCTCAAGTAAAAGGCTGCCTCATATAGAGTTTCCACATTTCATGTAACAAAAAGGTATTTTGAACAGCATTTTGAACAGACTGAAACTGAAAAACAAACAGGTTTCATTTATTTGAAATTCAGGGAAATGCAAATCAAAGCATCAATGAGGTATCACCCCATCCCTGTCAGAATGGCTATTATTAACAAAGCTGGAAATGACAAGCGTTGAAGACGTGGAGAAAAGAGAACCCTTGGGCACTGTTGGTGGAAATGTAAGCTGGTGTAGTGCTATGGAAAACAGTATGGAGCTGCCTCCAGAAGTTAAAACTGGGACTACCGCATGGTCCAGCAATTCCACTCCTGAGTGTTTATCCGTAGAAAACAAAAAGACTGAAATATATCAAAATGCCTATGTTCATTGTTTATGACAGCCAAGACTTAGAAACAAGTACCATCAATGAATGAATAAAGTTGCTGTGGTATATATATATATTTTATATATATTATGTTATTATATATATATTACATCTATATAATTACCTATATGTGGCCCCTAATGTCCTGACTGCTTTACAGCTCTATCTCTTGACTTGCTTCCTTTTTCTCTCTACCGTCCTGTTTCTCTTCACCCCCCTCACACCACTCTTTATATCTACCCCTCTGTCGGTCCACCTCTTTGTCCACAGATCTTTTCCCTTTCCTATTGCAACCCCACCATGGCTCCTTCTCTGTCTTTTTTTTCCAGATCTGACTTCTTCCCTTTCCCTCTTCCTCTTTATCTCTCCTCTGTTTTACAGTTTCCTTCCTCATCTCTATTTCTGTCACTTTCTCTCTACTTGTCTGTCTCTAACACCTATCTTTCTTTTTCTGTTTCTCCATTTATAACTCTTGGGGATTTTACTTCTCTGTCTCTACCTCTCTTTCCATTTCCTCTCATGGTCACCGTAACAACTTTAATTTCTCTGTTAATCCAGCATCTGCAATATCGCAGGATTGGCATCTGTTAATTTACCTTTCCATATTAAGATGCTGAGATTTTTCTGAGTCCCCTGTAAGTTGAGTAATTGGGGACTGTATCCTGCACATTTTGGATATTAGGTTATGGGTTCTAGGCAGTATTTTTAAATACTATGGCAAGTGCTGAGTTTTTCTGTTAGCTAAGAATTGACCTGGTTATGAACTGTAAGTTCCTACCTGCTCTTGAAGGACAGGTCTGAATACTGCAATTTTTGAGGACTTTGCAGTGCTATTCACACTGCATTGTGAACAAAACTACCACCGAGAGTAGTTTCAAAGTAAAATGCATAGAATATGGTTGTGATTCTGTACCCATACCTTTCATAATGCAGATTTTTATAAACATTTTCCTTAGAGGTACAAATTTGTGAATATTAAAAAATACCTCAGGGTCCCAGTAACCTAAATAATGATGACTTAATTCATTTTGTTGACTGAGCCAGAATATCTCTGTGTCAGACATTAACTACAAACCCTAATTCTGCAGGCAGTGAGGGCAACAGTCCTGGGAGGATGGTACTGTCCTTGTATCAACTTACACGGGGACGGGTGAGACCAAGGGTGAGTGACTGGCCCAGGGTCCCACAGCTGACAGGAACGGAGCCAGGACTCAGGTTCCCCATCTGGTCCTGAGCCGCATGGGTGTTGCTGGAGTGGAGAGGAGCTTCTAAGATGACAGACGTGGTTCAGTCACAGCAGTTGGGCCCCATGTGCCTCTGGAGTGGACAGGAGCTTCTGAGATGACAGACGTGGTTCAGTCACAGCAGTTGGGCCCCATGTGCCTCTGGAGTAGACAGGAGCTCCTGAGATGACAGACGTGGTTCAGTCACAGCAGTTGGGCCCCATGTGCCTCTGGAGTGGACAGGAGCTTCTGAGATGACAGACAGGGTTCAGTCACAGCAGTTGGGCCCCATGTGCCTCTGGAGTGGACAGGAACTTCTGAGATGACAGACAGGGTTCAGTCATAGCAGTTGGGCTCCATGTGCCCCCAGGTCGGAGCACATTGTTCAGTCCTTTCAAATCTTCAAAGGAAAGCTTTTATTCTCACAAATATGAGCAAATAAATATACAGTCAATTGTAAAAGCAGTAACTGTGCTTAAATATTTAATCAAACAAGGAAACAGTAGATCTTAAAACTTCATCTTGGAAGAAAAAAATAATCTCTAACTATATACAGTGAGGGATGTTGACTTAGTATCGTAACCATTTCATTATATATACAAAATCAAATCACTATGCTGTATGACAGAGACTAATGTAACATTTTATATCAATTATATCTCCACTGAAAAATAATACTTTTTTTTATGAAAGAAGGGGAAAGGAGTGGACTGAATTGAGTTGCTGGTTAGCTGGTATAGGGGCAAGTGAAGTGGCAGAGGCAGCAAGTGAACTGGCAGAGGCAGCCAGTTCAGCAAACAGAAGCCCTGCCCTGCATCTGTGGTTCTCAACACATTTCAGCCTCTTGTTTTCACAAAGTGTTCAAACATAAAGCAAAAATGTGGATATATAAAGAGTAGATCTTTTTCTAAAATGCTTTAAAACAAATTCTTGGGTGGTCTCAACCACGGTCTATGCAATGTGTATGTCACGGCTCTCATGTTTGGTACATAAACTTTGTTATAAAAACACAGGGTAAAAAACAGATTTTTGCCTCTTCATGTTACATCTCAAGTATATTTTATTTTCTATCTTTTTCTGCATTTCTTCATTGAAAGTCATCAGGAGAGAAAAAAATCTTGAAGATAGAGTTTCCTTTTTGAAAGTTGAAATGAGGACACCCACTGCTGATGTTAGTGAATGGCTAGTAAAGAGTTAAGTAACTGTGATTGCCTCACAGACATGGTACCATATCCACATACATTTAGTCACCTGCCTATGGCTAGTAAGATACTGTCAGAGAGACTGAGTCTGATGCTTTAATGTAAAGTTGGAGAAAAGGCTTGTGCTGTATTCCTGATCAAAAGATCTCAATATGTTTGAATAGCACTTCTTTGTAAGTAAAGTCTCTTTTTATTTTGATTTCCAGAATGGAATTTTTTGTTTCACGTCTCAGATTTATTTGGTATTTTTTAACACCCTGCATTTCTCTTCTGTTTTTTAGCTCATGCATATTCACTATTTGTACAACTGTAAAAAATAATAAAACTAAACATATAAAAATGACTAGTTCTGTTTTTATTGTTTTACATTGCATATTTGGCCTAAAGTCTTGGAATCACAACAAGAAGACATGATGGATTGTGAATAGAGATAAAAAGTACCAGACATTTTGTATTATGCATCATGAAATAATGGCTTTCTTATAGATGTATTCCTTGAAATAGTCAGAGTACTCTTATTTTGAACCCACTCTATGAAATCATTTTCCCTTGTGTTTAGCTAATTTGAATTCAAATGAACTCAATTATATTGTGAGTTGTTTTTGTAAAACAGGAATATTCAGTGCAATGCTTCATGGGAAGGTAGAATATCTGTGAGTGTCCTTTCATTATTCACCATTATTCAAGTAAAATCCAACTGCATGATGGAAATGGTCTGGCTTGAGTGGAAACTAGTCATTTATGCAGATCTAATCAACTCCATCCATGCCTGGTCTAAGAATGGGCCACAGGACGGAAGTGCAGCTGGAGGCTCCCTGGGAGGCTGGGTCCTAAGCAGAAGGAGCTCCTTACATGGAGAACGTGGGGGAGGGCGAACGCCAGGGTCTAGCCTTGGACCAAAACCTCAGGAATTCAGTGGTGTCATCACAATGAGAATGTCCTATGTCAGGAGTGGACCCGCATCTACAGCACGACCACACTTGGGGCCTGAGCTCGACATCAGGGTGTGACTTTAATCTGAGAAGGGACTCCACCCCAACACACTGGCTGGACCAGTTAGATGTGGCCAGTCCTCCTAGGAGGGCAAGGCCCCCCAGGTGTGGACTCTCAGAGCAGAGACCAAGAGGAATGAAGGATGTGACTTGAATGTGTCCTGAGGTCAGAATGTGAGAGCTGAAGCCATGACCTCAGCAGTGGAGCCCTGCTTCCCTCTGGGACTGGATGGATGGAATCCAGGACGTGCACTCCCATCCTGGGCCTGCTGGGTGGGGAGAGAGTGGGACACCTGCTCTTCAAGGTCATGTGTCTGTGCAGCCCTCTGTTATCCACCCATCACATTGTCATCTGATGTTAGTGCCCCACTAAGCCTTGTTCAAGTTAACTCTGTAGTCATTTTATCCCTTTTGGGGAAAAGTCATATACATGACTTAGTATATGACACTCAATTGCACAGATGAGAGAGCAAGCCCTTGGAACCTCTGTTTCTATGAGGGAAAAAGCACTTCACATCTGTCCATGCAGCTCGGTTCAGGGGTCAGGTCTTGTGTCACCCCTATTTACACGGAGAAAATGAAAACAAGCAGTAAGAGCCTCAGTAAGTCACAGATCACGGAAGAGCACAGGTGGTTGGTGGAAAGTCAAGGATGATTTAGGGCTGCAAAGAAGCCCTGTCTGCTCCTTGCTTGAGAGTCCAGAACATGGCAGAGGAGCAGCATCTGAACATCCTATGTGTAAGTTTCCCAACTCATATAGGAGCTGATAGGCGGAACTTTATGTGTGTATAATGGGAACCTGGACCAATAGCCTAGGATGTTTTGCTAATAATCACATACGAGTGTAGAAGGATATTTTCTTCCATTAGCTGTGACCCTTTGAAAGGGAATAAGGTTGGCCATGGTTTAACTGTTCTCATTTCCTTGTGGCACCCCAGCTACCCCTTGCACAGCCTCAACCACTAGGCGCCAGTTTGAGCATTTTCCAAGAATCAACCACATTAAGCAGGGAGTGTAAACAAAAGAAGCCTGAGAAAGTGAAACTCCATCAGCATATCAGTCCCCTCCAGCAGCCATTCAGGCTGTCACTCCCAGCTCCACTGGCCCCCGCCCTGCCCCCCATCGGCACCTCCAGGCCAGGGCAGCCCAGGGGAAGTTGGGGCAGGAGGCTGCTGAGACGTTGGAAACCACTGGAGACTCTGCCCAGCAGGGCCCTGGCTGTAAAATCAGCTGCACAAAACTTTCAGTGATTTGCAAGTTTCCCTGTTGCCTCCTACGCTTACTACACTGTTTTTTCACAATGAAGAAATGGTTCCAAATCTCAAAGACCAGGGCCACATATTTTGTCTAGAGAGGCCTGATCAAATTCCTAACAACCAAGGAATTGATCTAAATTAGATTGCATCCATTCTGTATCTGATTGGTCTTTTGTGTTTTGGAATGGGAACCTCTACGTGGTTTTCCACTGATATATTTCACAGTAAAGCTGATTGTATGCAAAGAAACAATGTAATGGTACTTTGATGCCTGAAATCCGAGCTGGCAGTGCTGGAACTGTTACCTGCTGGCTCAACCTGGCTGCACATTAGAATTACTGAAGGAGCATTTTTAAAGTCTAATGCCCAGCCTGTGATGAAGTCTGGACCTCAGTGACTTTTCTTTCTTATGTAATTTACTTCGCAATCTGTTTCTCTAATCATTTATTTACAGTTCTAATAAGAGGGCTACTGATATATCAAAAAAAAAAATGCAGCCTGTTTTAAGTCAGGCTGATCTGGCCCATGTGGAACCCAGCACTGCTCTGTGTTTAAATCTGAGCATATTAGTTAGTCTCTCTGGGACCTCGTTTTATTGTGAGTGAACTAGACACGGTAGGAATCATGAGATTACTTGGTGAATAACAGAAACTGGGTCCCTGTTCAATCCTCATCTAACCTGTCTGTGGGAAATGAGGTTAGAGATGGTTTTCAGGGCTTTTGTGTATGTATGGACTCTATTGATTTTACAGTAGAGCTATGACAGTAGAAGCTAATGTTGTTCAGGACTTGCATGGATTAAGCATCATTAGCTCATCTATTCCTCATGCTCCAGGAAACAAGGCGCCGTAACTTCATTACATAGTTGAAGATTCAATGGCGTAGAGCATTCCAATATTGCCTGAGGTCACACAGATGCTAATACAGACTCAGGGTTCAAATCCTGGTCCTCAGGGGTCAAAATCTACGTGCCTAACCCTCCACCTGACACCCCTCTGGTGTTGGTGCAGTTTTCGTGGGGTTAATGTGAGAATCAGGAGTCGATGCTTTGTGAGACACTAGTACAATCTGAGAACATGAAGTGCAAGTCATGCTGGGTGTCACACTGTCACCATAGGGACGTCTCAAGCCAACGAGTCCGAATCTGGCAACTTTGAAAGAGAAGAATCCTGGCAGCTTAGTTTGGCTGTGGCAACACGCTCCAGTATTCTTGTCTGGAAAATTCCGTGAACAGAGGAGCCTGGGGTGCTACAGTCCGTGGAGTCACAAAGAGTCAGACACGACTGGGCAACTCACACACACACACACACACACACACATTGGAGCCAGTGGCCCCAAAGAAAGCACCATAATCACATTAGACATAGAAATCTGTTAATGACCATTATTACAACCAATGCTGAATTTGATAGCTCAGTTGTCATGCTGTTTCCTACCTTCATTATATCTCATGAAATTAAGGTAGTCAAAGACAAATGTAAGCTTTTGATATGTTTAATTTTTTTGTGCCTATTATGAAAATCAAGGTGCAGAATTTAAGTACCAAAGCTGGCAGCTCCAGGGTATACGGCAGTGAAGATCCCTGCCACGGTCTGTGTGGAGGAGCTGAAGGAGAAGACAGGGAACTGGCCACTGTGTGAGCTCAGGAGGTACAAGGATTTAAGGGCTGGAGGAGCTGATGAGGTTGTGGGGATAGTGGTGGGAGAGGTTCCACTAGACCAGCCCTGGACCCTGTGCCTGATTAATGGCAGAACTCCTTGATGTAGAGTCAAACTGTCTGCTCAAAGATTTGAAAAACTCTTACAAAAGAAAGATATAATAGAAAAATACCATGTGAATAGAAATAATCCAAATGCAGAAAGGAAGTCAGGCTAGATCCTCAGCAGACACTTTTTGAGACAATAGATGATGAAGGAACCTTAACCCTTTTGGGACCCTTCTGTCACGAGCTCTTCCCATTGTTGCTAACACCTGTTCTCTCGTACATGCAGAAGGCAATGATGGCAAAGTAGACTGCACTCTTGAGGAGGAGGAGGAGGTAAGTGTAATGGCAGAGGTGTTCATGAGTTGCAGCTGCAGGGTATCTAGGAGAAGTCCTTTGTCTGTTTTTAATGAATGAGTACAGAGGGGGAAAATTTCTTCTAAGAGATTTTAGTATCTTCTTTGCCCTCACCATGTCTCCTAATAATAATAACAGCTAATCTTTATTAGCTAACCATGATCCAAATACCAGGCACTTATTCTGAGAACTTTGCAAGCAAAGCTCTAATCTTACTTCATTATACAATAATCTATGAGATTGTCATTTTCACTCTCATTTTACAAATCAACTGAGGATGGACTAATTTGTCTGATGTCACACATTTAGAAAATACCAGAAACCATATTTCATTCCCAGCAACCTGACTGTAAAGAACACATTCTTAATTGCTCTGTAACCCTGCAACAAATATCTCAGACATGAAAAAGTTTAGCATAAATATCAAGTTGAATTGCTGATTTAGAAGCATCTGAGCCATTACATGTTATGCATCAATGAAATTCCTACAAAAGATAAAACCCATGAAATCTGCTGGCATTCACAGTGGGGTGGGATGGAGTTTATTAAAGAGAACATTGTATAAAATGGAAGAAAGTGGTTAACCCAAACTCTCAGACTCTTTAGGAGCTCATGCCTCATTCACCTCTCTGTCTTGAACGTCCTTCATCATGGCTGTGATGTTATAGAACAATGGCACTTACTCTTCTTTGAAATTTTGCAGGAAATACATGATGTCAAAGAATAATTAACATTAGTGATGATGGGTCTGCCTTGGTTATTGAATGAACCACAAGGCTGAGTGTGTTCCTGAGGAAATTTCCCTTTTCCATACTTCATCTTCACAGAGTGAGAACTCCAGAATCATTAGTATTTGGTGTGGAAAGGCTATCAGGGGCTCACCTGCTCATAACTTACTCCCTTTGGTGAGGTCAGGTGTTAGCTGAGTTCTGGGCTCCCTGATAGAGGGAGTGAAGAAGGTATCATCAGGGCCAGAGCCAGAGCTTCTATTTTACCTTAGAACCTTCATGTAGGAGAAGGGGCCATTGACTAGTACTGATTCTGTGCCAGCTACATGGATACCTGGTAGGAGACATTCCATATGTGTGACCTTATCTCTGTAATAACTGAGTTGGGTATAATTACTCCCAGTTGGTCAATGAGGACAACATAATGAATTTTTGCATTTTCGTATAGCTAATAAATAAAGAACTGGGGTTTAAAGTTTAATCTGTGATACTCAGAAGCCCATGCACTTACACTCCTGCCCATGAGTCTATCTTGTCTTAAGGTCTTGGCTTTGGTATTCTTGCTCTATATCTGTATCCTAGAGGAGGGATAGAGAATTAATTATGTGAACCTTTGATTCGGGTAGTCTGGATTGAATCTCCAGAGAGAGCTTGGTGGCTTCATCTGAAGGAACTTAATTTTAACAACTTACAAAAACACATCTATAAAGTAGGGGCAGGGAGAAATCTTGTAACACCGCAAGGTGAGTAATGAGGATTAAACAGCAAATGCATGCAAGATACAGGGCAATATCTTCCACATAAGAAGCTTTCAGTAAGGGTCAGCTCATGTATTAGCTACTAGCACAACCAAAATTCTAGAAGCAAAGAGATACCATGTTTCCCTGGTCGTTAGAAACAAAAGCAACATGAACTGTTTAAATTCAGAACCTGTAACTACAGGTTCTAATTTAGAGTCATCTCACACCAAACCCAGCCCTTATTGTGTCAAGATGACTCCTAGGAAATGATAACGTTGTTGTTGTTTAGGCATTAAGTCGTGTCCAGCTCTTCCAGATCCCATGAACTGTAAACTACCAGGATTCTCTGGCCATGGAATTTTCCGGGCAAGGATACTGGAGTGGGTCACCATTTCCTTCTCCAGGGAATCTTCCTGACCCAAGGATTGAATCCACCTCTCCTGCATTGGTAAGTGGATTTTTTACCATCTGAGTCACAAGGGAAGCCCCACATAGAAAACAGCATGGTGCTATTCCTGTCATTATTTACACAAATACTTGGGCTATTTCATGACTTAATCATGCTTTATCCAAGAAATAGAAATTCTCTAGGTTTCAAACATTTTGTTCTATATCACAGAACAAAAATAAAATCTTTTCTTAATTCTGATAGGAATTATAGTCAATTTACATACATGAATTTAGGAAAGATCAGCTTCTTTTTGATACTGATCTTTTCCTTCATGAATATGTTATGTCTCTCCATTTGTGCAGACCCAATTTTATGCAAAATTTAAATTCAAAGTGGATCAAAGAAATAAATGTGCAGAACAAAGCCTAAATAACATTGGATGAATATAAATGACAAGAAGTTTTTGTTTCAATCTTTTTTAAAGCTCCAAAATAGTGCACGGTCCCTGGTACTGAGGCTCAAGTTAATGTCAGCGCATTTACTATCCAGTTCCTTCTTGCCTGCAGTCACAGGAATGAGAAGGACCAGAAGCTTTGACCTGTGGTTGTGGGATCCTCATGGAGAAACGTGATGACCTGAGAGAACAGCAACACCCAGGATACAACAAGAAAGGAAGGACTTCTGGGCTGGGGATAAGCCCATGAACACTGTTCTGGAATCTACTCCTATGTGAGGCCAAGAACTGTCCCATTTCAGAGGGAGACATGTCACTTTATCTGTTACTACTAGCACAGCAGTTGATATAAATGGATATAAATCAACTTGAGTAATAATCAGCTATGGAACTTATTGAAAAATACAGATTTTAAGGCTTCATTCCAAGATTTGTATTCACGATATTGGGTGCCATCCAGAATGGGGGCTTTTATTCCAACCCAATGCTTCTGACTCAGGTGGCCCATGGACCACCGTTTAAGAAACACTATTCTGAGAGAAATTTGGAGAATACGATACACAAGAGGGGCTTCCCTGGTAACTCAGTGGTGAAGAATCTGCCTGCAACACAGAAGATGCAGGAGACCTGGGTTCGATCCCTGGGTTGGAAAGACCCCCTAGAGGAGGGCATGGCAACCCACTCCAGTATTCTTGCCTGGAGAATCCCGTGGACAGTACAGCCTATCCCTGGCAGGCTACAACCCATAGGATCTCACAGAGTCAGACACAACTGAAGCAACGTAGCCCACACGCATGCACAAGAGACCACATACATATAAACATAGCATTTCTGTACTTCAGTATTAACTTTATGTCCTTAAACCTAGCCCAATAAGAAAGCCACACGCTTTCTTACATGACTTTTCAGTTGATATAGATACCACTCATTATTTCATTGTTCACCCAAAATGTTCTTTAACTTGAATTATTGAAAAAAAAAAAATCTAAGTCTCGTTCCAGTTTGGGACTTGGTCATGTCAATATTGAGGGCGGGAGTGAAAAGAACCTCTGGCTTTACTTGGTTAATACAGACCAGCTCTGGCTGTGGGCTGAACACCAACAGAGGGTGTAAGTAGAATACTATGATTGGCATAGCTACATAAATCCCCCTTTTCCTACATTTCATGCCCTGGTTGTTCATATGAGAAAAATATCAATTTGTCCAAAAGATAGGTCAGATACCAGCTTGGGCTTCAGGAATCCAAGTTTTCACTCCAGCTTTTCTCATATTTCATTATCGTGAATAATGAAGACGATTCATTCCTAGTCATATTCTCTGGAAAATGATCAGATAAATGATTCAATATAACTAACCTTTCATTTTGTTCTCCTAAATACTCCCCTTAATAGATCAGTCCGAGGTACTCTGTCTGTCCTCAAGAGAAGGTTGAAGAGACTCCACCAGCTCCTAGGGAAGTTAAAGAAATACGCTGCCTACCAGCTGCTTACCTGAGGCCTTAAGACGGAGACCTGCTTTTAGGAAAAATCTTTGACTGTTGGCTAAACAACAAACAACGCCTGCTGAGGGGAGGTGGGAGGTGGGAGTGACTGGGGCTGGGCATTGAGCTCAGGATTTCTCTTCAGTAAAAAGAACTGGGGGCAGGAAGTGAGACAGGGGGTGGTCTATCCTGTGTACCAGGGCTGTTTTGGCAGCCACAAGCAAAATTTCCAGTGCGGTGTAAAGGAAGTCTCAACCAGTGTGCTTCTCCCAGACAGCACAGTAGTACGTGCCAGAATCACTTTCTTGCAAGTTTGAGGTTACAAATGTGTAGCCCTTCCCTGTGCCTTTGTAAACATGGAATTTCCCTTCACTGATTCCTGCGTCCAACGTAACCTTTGAGTAGGAGACATCATAGTAGAGAAGGCGTCGGGGAACCACTCCCTCCTGGAATTTGTACCAGTGGATATAGTTTTGTGTAAGATCACAATCGATTGTAACAGATGAGCCAGTCGCCCTCATGATTGACAGCTTGTCCTCTTCCACGTTGGAAGATACCTGTGTGACTGCAATGGGGAAAGCAACAAAAAATCATGAGGAAGAGGAAACACCATCTCTTAGTATGACCCTCCCCCTAACTACTGCCAAAAGGTACAGAAAAATCCCCAGGGCATCCAGGCAACACACTCACCAGGAGCCAGGAAAACCAGAAGCAGTGCTGGGACCCGCAGCATGCCTGGGACGGGGAGCTAGACCGAGTTTCCCAGCAGATGTGACAGGCAAGGGAGTCAGCGAGAACTTCTCTTAAAGACCACCAGGCTGATCCCAGGGGGGTGGGTGCTGGGTGAGGCCTGGGGAGGAGCCCTGCCTCTTTGCACCAACCCCTTTCTGGAGGGCAGGCTGGGGGCAGCCACCTCCCCCACAGGAGAAGAGAAGACTGAGCTCTGAGAGCTCAGAACTGCAAGCAGAGGGATCAGATGGGGGTGCACAGAGGAACGCCCGACAAAGCTTGCCTGTTGCCTGGTGGAGTCAGCAGACCTGAACCGGGCTAAATTCCCTGCAGCTCAGTATTTCAGTGTTAATGATGCTGCCATAGTCTTTCTCTCAAGGACCCACCTTTCTATCATTTCTCTGCACTACCTTCCTTTTTATATCTGTAAACTTTGAGACGACCACCCACCAATCCAATAAGCATTCACCCCTCTTTTATTACAAGAAATTGATACCAGGTATATTGATCTACATTTAACTCTCCTCAAAGTTAAATGTGTATATGTGTGTGTGCTTACAAATCAATTAAATAAGAGAAATTTTTTCATCATCAAGTAAAAGCCCTTCACCTAAGGTTGCCAGATTTAGTGGAGAAAAATGTCTTACATAGTACTATGTAACATTCGGATATATTTACACTAGAAAAATATGATGTTTATCTGAAATTCAGGAAAATGGATATCAAAACTACAATGAGATGTCATCTCACCACTGTCAGAATGGCTGTTTTCAACAAGACTTGAACTAACAAGTGTGGGTGAGAATAAGGAGAAAAATAGAAGCCTTGTGCACTCTTGGTGGGAATGTGTATTGGCACAGTCACTATCAAAGCAGTATGAAGGGTCCCTGAAAAATTAAAAATGCAACTACCATGTGATCCAGCAATTCTACTTGTCGGTACTGATCTGAAAAAAACAAAACAAAACACTGACTTGAAAAGATATCTGTACTCCCATGTTCATCGCTGCCTTATTTACAACAGTCAAAACTTGGAGACAACCTAAGTGTCCATCAGCAAACAGATGAATGGGTAAAGTAGCTGTAGTATATGTATACAATGGAATACTCCTCAGACATTCGCAGCAGTATGAGTGGAGCTTCAGAGTATTATGCTGAGTGAAAAAGTAAGACAGAGAAAGACAAATATCATAAATCTCTCTTACATGTGGAAAAACAGAGAACAGGTCAGTGGTTATAAGAGGCAAGTGGCAGGAGATGGGAGAAACACTCGAATGGTTTGTTTAAATAAATTGAGTTTTAAAAGAAAGAAATCATTAAAAATAGACAAAATTTTTTTTAAAAAAGGTAAAGAACATGAATAGTTCCTGCATATACAAGGAACAATAAACCTATTGAAAGGTGTTCAGATACACTGTGTTTCCACTATGAGGCATAAATCTAACAGAAATGTTTGTTCATGTCACCAGGACTCAGGGACAAGCGTGTTTGTGGTGACATTATCAAAATTTTCCCCTTTGATTTACTTGGACTCACAGACGGATAAGTAGAAGATCAGACAAAGATAGTGAAACCATAGTGGAACTGAGATGATGTGCATACAGATTTTCACCCACTACTTTTGTAAAAATGCTTGGATATATGTTTAAAATTTTTATAATAAAATGGAAGAAGTCCCCCAGGGTCATTGTTTTGGCTGCTCTCTCTCAGGTAATTCATTTTCTAGGCTCATGACAGACAGCTGCGGAGTGAGGAAGGGACAGGACTACAGCTAGTCTTCCCTATGCCACCAGGACCAACGGTGCAGGGGACATGAAGTAGTCTGAGAGCAGAGTGTTCCAGGCTGTGGTACATGAAGCAAGTGTGGGTGCCTTGGAGTCCTGGAAAATCCTTTTGGGAACAGAAGCTTCATGGTTTAAAAATAAAAAAGGAGAGGAACTTCATTGGCGGTCCAGTAGTTGAGATGCCACACTTCAACTGCAAGGAGACAGTCAGATCACTGGTCTGGGAACTAAGATCCTACATGCCAAGCTACATGGCCAAAAATAAGTAAATAAATTAAAAAAAAAAAAACTAAGAAAGAAAATTTCCATTAGTTTAGAGAAGAAAGAAAATTCTTCAAACAAACAAACAAACAAAAAATAGTAAGAGAGAAAACCAGAATGTAAAAGAACTATCAAATATGATGTTGAAAAAATTACAATATATTGACACTAGAATATATTCATTAGACACAATGTACCCAAAGAAAGAGAGAGATAGGAGTTCAGGGTGAGAAATTGGAAGAAAAAAAGAAAGAAAGGAAAAGAGAAATAAGAAAACACAATTCTCTTAAGCATTTCCCAGCACTGTCTCTGGCTCGCTCTACTATTCTGTTTCCCTATCTTTTCGTGGCTTTCTCCACCACCTGTCTGGACTGGTCTCTGTGTCTCCATCTCTGTGTCCACAGATCTTCTGTATTTACTATTACTGCTCACCCGTCTAAGTCTTTCTCTGTCTTTCTTTCCAGCTCTGTCTCCTTCCCCTTCTCTGTTTCTCTTCATCTCTCCTCTGTCTTACTTTCTCTCCTTATCTCTATTTCTATCTCTTTATATCTCTCTGCCTGCCTACCCTACCACCTGTCTTTCCTTTTCTAATTCTCCATTTATATCTCTCTCATCTGTATGACTTTCTATCTCTATGTCTGTCTCTCCATTTTCTTCCACGGGCATAAAAAACTACTTTAAATTCTCGGTGGTTCAAATATCTGTGATACGTCAGGATTGGCCTCTGTTTACTAGCTTTTCCACAGTGTGGCGTCAAGATCTTCCTGGTTCTTCACCTGTTGGGGAATTGTGGATTGAATTCTGCACATTTTCAATGCAATGCTATGGGCTTTAGATAGTGCTTGAATACCATGGAGAATGCTGATTGTTTTTTTCACTGTGGTTTTTGAGAATTAATTGGCCCACTAAGGGACAGTAAATTCCTACCTGCCTTTGATGGGCAGTCTGAGTCAGTACAGTACTGTTCACACTGCACTGTGTGTGTCACCCAGTGATCAGTCTAGGCCCTGGAAATGAAGTGTTGGTCATTCAGTCGTTGCAACCCCATGGACTGCAGCCTGCCAGGCTCCTCTGTCCATGGGATTCTCCAGGCAAGAATACTGCAGTGGATTGCTGTTCTCTTCTCCAGGGGAATCTTCGTGACCTAAGGCTCAAACCCAGATCTCCTGCATTGCAGGCAGATTCTTTACCTTCTGAGCCACCAGGGAAGCCAGGTATAGGCCCTACGTACTTGTTTACACTTCATATCAGTTTGCAAAGTCTGTATTTTCTCACATTTATGTCTGTGCATATGATCAGGGGTGGGTAGGTGGGGGGTGATCCTAGTTGTCAAACACCAATTACGTAAGATTTCTTTCTTAATCTCTTCTCTGCAATCTCTACCCCACTTTCCAACTTACAGGAGTCATCCTTCTGGTTCTTGGACCAGATAAGTGGACTTGAGTATACTTGCTCTGCTGTGCATTTCTGCAACTGTGGCTGCCTTCTGTGCCAAGAAGGGAGACGACAGAGAGAGAACAAAAGCCACTGGGATTCTCCATGTGCTCTTGGGACCACAGGTTCTTGTGTAAGAGAGAAAGTCCCTTCCCTCAGGGTTCAGCCTCCACTACTGCTGTCACAGACACCGGGATGTGGATGTGGGGTGGGGGTGGGGGGGTGGGGGTGAGGGGTAGGAAAGAATGAGAAAGGACAAAAGAAGCACAAGCAAAAACAGAAAAGCAGGGCTCCTGGCCCATTGAATGCCTCCTTCCCTCTGTCTGCACCGGATGCACATACAGGCCTCAGGCTCTTTTTGAGTCCAGGCCAGGGAAGATCTGCAGTAAAAAAAATAAGGGAAACTCACCATCAGTTCAATAACATTCACTTTATGATTTCCTTTTCCTGTCTGCTTGGTACCCTTTATTTTACAGCGTCCTCAGATTCAGGAGTTATAATTGTGATCAATGAGAGATAGGGGACCACGTGTGGTCACAGTGGTATGTCCAGAATTGGAACTCACTCCTTGCAGTGTGAATTTCAGCCCCTCAGACAAGAGGTGCCATCCTCCTCATTAGTTATGGAGCTCTAGTTCCAAATCTCTGAGAAGGCAATGGCACCCCATTCCAGTACTCTTGCCTGGAAAATCCCATGGACCAAGGAGCCTTGTAGGCTGCAGTCCTTGGGGTCGCTGGGAGTCGGACACGACTGAGAGATTTCACTTTTCACTTTCATGCATTGGAGAAGGAAATGGCAACCCACTCCAGTGTTCTTGCCTGGAGAATCCCAGGGACAGCGGAGCCCGGTGGGCTGCTGTCTATGGGGCTGCACAGAGTCGGACACGACTGAAGCGGCTTAGCAGCCGCAGCAGCAGCAGTTACAAATCTAGACCTTGCCAACTAAAGCATGTTGCTCACCAACTTGCTCTACTAGGATTGGGTCATTAACCCATTAACCACTGCAGCTACTGACATTTAACACACCATGAAAAAACTTCAGGATGAACACCAGGATTAATGCAATCCGTGCTTAGGAAAGCTGGCAAATCAAGACTTTGGATAGTTAGGTATTATCAGGAAAAAATTTATGAATGCGAAATTTTTCACCTTCCCATGCTTAGAAATGAACTAAAGCTATTAACTAAGATCTGACTCTCACAGCTAGCAGCAACCTTCTACCCAGATGTGTGCTTGATTGCATGTACTCCTTCATTAGTATCATATATACACAGACCTCCCCCATTACTGGAGAAGGCAATGGTAACCCACTCCAGTCCTCTTGCCTGGAAAATCCCATGGATGGAGGATCCTAGTGGGCTGCAGTCCATGGAGTCGCTAGGAGTTGGACACGACTGAGCGACTTCACTTTCATGCATTGGAGAAGGCAATGGCAACCCGCTCCAGTATTCTTGCCTGGAGAATCCCAGGGACGGGGGAGCCTGGTGGGCTGCCGTCTGTGGGGTCGCACAGAGGCGGACACGACTGAAGCGACTGAAGCAGCAGCCCCCATTATTTCTTTTTATAAAATTAATTTTTATTGCAGTATAGTTGGTTTACAATGTTGTGTCTGTTCCTGCTGTACAGCAAAGAGAATAGTCATGTACAGATATGAGAGTTGGACCATAAAAGGGCCAAGTGCTGAAGAATTGATGCCTTTGAACTGTGGTGTTGGAGAAGACTGTTGAGAGTCCCTTGGACTGCAAGGAGACAAAACCGGTCCATCCTAAAGGAGATCAACCCTGAATATTCACTGGAAGGACTGATGCTGCAGCTGAAGCTCCAATATTTTGGCCACCTGATGTGAAGAGCTGACTCATTGGAAAAGACCCTGATGCTGGGCAAGGTTGAAGGCAGGAGGTGAAGGAGATGACAGAGATGGTTGGATGCCATCACCTATTCAATAGACTTGAGTTTGAATTAACTCCAGTTATTAGTGATGGACAGGGAGGCCTGGCATGCTGCAGTCCATGGGGTCAAAAAGAGTCGGACACAACTGAGCGACTGAACAACAACAACAAAAGAGGACTAATGCACTCCTGGTGACTCTTTTGGACCCCCCACGTGTCATGAGAACACGTCCCAGGTAGTTAGCTGGAGGATGAAGTCCCACCTGAAACAGAGCTGATTCATTTCAGCCCAGGTCATCTTGACCAGGTCACATGATGGTAGCTGATCAGTTGGCTTGGGCCTGGCTGGTCAACAGCTAAATCTGATCCAGATCAGCAGAATAGCCTAGCTGACCTGTGGGCTTGTGAGAATTCATTATTGTTTTAAGCTACTGTGTGTTTGAGATGTTTGTTATACTGTGCAATTAGATAGATGGTAGGTAGATAAATAATTGATAAATAAACAGATAGACATTATAGGCAGGTAGAAAGACAATATATATAAAGAGAAAAGAAATAAATCATATTATTACTTTATTATATAAAATATGTTCATATACTGAATAAATGTGTAACTATGTAAATATAGCTTGTAACAATATGTATATAAATATTCATATCTCTAATTTTCTTTCTCCCTCTCTTTCTCTCTCTCTCACAATATTTCCCTCTATCTCTGTATATCCATCTCAACATGTATATCACACTCTATGCAGCCACATATATCCTTCTGTCTCTATAGCTCTGTCATTCTGTCTCTCCTTCCATTTCTGATTCTCTTACTGTGTATTTCCCTACCTCTCCCTCTCACTATATTTATATGAAAGCCTGTTTCTACTCTTATCTCTCAATATTAATATTCCCTCCTCCTCTGTTTCCATCTCCTTATCCCTTTATTTCTATCCCTCTCTCTTTGTCTTTTTACTTATCTCTCTTTTATTTTCTCTCTCTCCTTTCATTAGAGATCTATAATTCTGTTTGTACATTTCTCTCCTCACTAACTCTTTTTATCTCTATGTCACTGTCTCCCTCATTTGCTATTTCCTCTCATTCCCATTCTGCCCTTCATCCCTCTTTCCCGAACTTCCTAATGCTAATTCCTATTGCTATCAGTGTCTTTAAATAGCTTCCTTTCCCTTTATTACATTTAATCTCTCTCTTCCATCCCTGCCATTCTATTTTATCATCTTTGCTGGGCTCTGTTGGCCTGTGGGAGGTAGCCCAGGGCATCTGGTCAGCTAGCTATGATGGGAGAATGAGTTCAAACTTACAAATGTAAATTTACTTCTTTGGCTTCTCCTGACAATGTTACCTGTCACCTATGAAGACACCAGAATTATGTGGTTATGCTAAGAGAGTTGCCAAATCATTGCTTCTTTGGGGAGAATGTTACAGCATCCAGACTATTACTTACCTTTCTATTTCAGCTGCAGATAACTGGCAGTCATATGGGAAATAGTCTATAAAGAAATACTAGAATTTTATCATTACCTCTAAATGAGTGTCTTTCTTTCTATATAGTTTGATGACTATTTTACATATGAAACAGGGGCTTGGGGAGTTTAAGTAACTTACTTGAGGTACTCTAGGGAATGAAGAATTTAAACCAAGTCAGCCAGTCTCCAGAGCCTGTGCGCTAAGTAAATTGCCAAGTTGTTTGTGATTCAGCGATCAATTTCTATCCTCTTTGGAATGTTGGATTTGATGTATAATGTGATATTGTTTTACTTCCTGTTAGTGATAGTTGCTCAGTCGTGTCCAGCTCTTTACAACTCCACGGACTGTAGCCCACCAGGCTCCTCTGTCCATAGAATTCTCCAGGCAAGAATACTGGAGTGGCTAGCCATTCCCTTCTCCAGAGAATCTTCCCAACCCAGGGACTGAACCCAGGTCTCCAGCATTGCCGGCAGATTTTTTTTTTTACCAGGAAAGCTACCATGATTCTATTTAGTTACTTTTGCTAACTTCGAGCACCCTCTCCTGGCCGTTTTGAATGTGTTTGGAAGTAAGGAAATTCTCTTTCACTTTGAATATCCACTTGACACATAAATATTTGTTGAAAAGACCATTTTCCTCATTAAATTGACTTTGCACATTAGTAAAAAAACAGTTGACCGTAAATATATTTGTTTCTGGACCCTTACTTAGTTCTCTTGCAGTGACCAGTGTACAAGAAGAGTACTTGGGAAGACATACTCCATCCTGGATGGAAAGGCCCCTAACAGATGCTTTCATTCATCTGCAACAAAACAAAAGGAATCTGACTCTTGGATTTATATTTCCCACTGGAAAATGACCCCTGCACCTGACTAGTCTGTAGTGCATGCATGCTAAGTTGCTTCAGTGGTGTCCAATTCTGTGAGGGAACTGTAACTCAAAATCAACGTTAAAGCGATTCTCAAATGGAGAAGGCACACCTGGACTAGGATGAGAAGAATCAGAACTAGACAGTTGTCCCAAGATGCCAAACCCAACCCATGTTTTCTTAATTTCTTGGACTTCTGCACAGAATCAGTGTTTTTCCATTTGAGAAGGAGCCTGTGCAGATTTTAGATATCAATCCAATTGTTGGGCTTGTGGTTAATTACCTATTTCCAGTCCTTTTGTTAACCTTGGTGTGTTTCACCCCTCCAAGACACTGATTGAATGGCATTTAGAAAATTTATTTAAAAAAAAGAAGTCATAGACCTCTTCAGGGTTGGAGTTCAGGGTTGATATTACAAGGTGGGATACCCTCGATTGACTGATCAATAATAAGTACTCTAACAGTGACCATAAATTAGCATTCTTGAAAGGTTACTCAAGCTCAACTAGAACAAAGAGCTGAGTCAGTCAAAAACTGTTAACCTTGGGACTTCCTTGGCAGGCCAGTGGTTAAGACTCCATACTTCCATTGCAAGAGTCTCAAGTACAATCTCTGATTGGGGAACTAAGATCCTGTATGCCTTATGTTACAGGGGAAAACTAAAATCTTCCCACTTTATTAGGGGGACTTTCCACAATCATGGGATGGATTTATATGGTTAACACCAGGCTATGGTCTTTTAAGCAGAAAAGTCCCCTCATGTCGGGAGTTTTTCTAATAATACTAGGTAATTGGGCTTTGTACCTTGTGAACAATGCCAATATATCATTACCCTTAGAGACAGCAATACAAGACAGACTGGATCAGAGGACTGGAGATATAGTGAGCTGCTCCTAATTGAGTTTAATGAATTTGAGGAATCAATTAATGGCCTTGGTTTATTCCAGGATACGTCATAAGATGTACCCTAGGTTTCCTGTGTATTCAAGGTCACCTTCCAGCAAATTTAGATATGGCCCTAGCAAATTTACCATTGGTATAAGCCTAATAGCTCAAATAATCTGTAATTCAGTGGTATGACCATTTAGCAGGTGTTTTTGTGCCTTCACAGGACCCAAAGATGTAACTAGCCATATCAAAGCTTCAACAAATTCATGCAGCAGACCATAATAATAGTAATCAGACAGATTATTAACCTACTTAATTGTGAGTTCTCTACTATGTGAAAAGTCATATTACAAAACTGAGTGGTCCTCAGTATCCTTACAGCCTCTCAGAAGGCATCTGTGCCATAATTCAAACTGAAGAGTACTTTTTCACACCAGATGAATCCTCTATGACAACACATTTAATGACCCACAAGAAAAATCAGATTTTTTCTTTAAGTGATCCACTCCCCAGTCTTCATGATCCCTTAAAATACTTGTTTGGTGCTAGAAGCTCTTGGCTTAAATATTTGGCTAACTCTATTAACACAACTACTTGTATTACTTATATTCTACTTATTTTACAAGATTGCTGCATAATAAATATGTGGCTGAGCCACTGATAAAAATAACGATGACTAGGAGTCTTGAAAGGATTGAATAAATATATAGTTCTTTATGAGATCAATAATTGTAATAGTGTAACTCAAATATGGGAAGAAGCAACAAGAGGGAATCTTTTCCTGGACCATAACAGACTAGTGAGACAGGTGATATAGAGGCTTTAGGCTACTGTTAATAGGGTCCATTCCAGTAATAGCACATTGATTGGCTCATTAATGAAATCCTGGCTTGACCTGGAAATGAGCATTCCTAGCACCATGGCCAAAATGATCATGAAATACCTTCCAATCCTTCGTGCAATTTATGACCATGAGGGGGCACTGCCAACTGAAGAATGTCATTCACCGTTTGTCTCTGCTAGTATTGAGTCATTAGCAACTGTAATCCCTGACTTTTAACACACCCTGAAGGGCCCAGGGTGGAGATCAGGAATGAGGTACTCTCTGCTCTGAGAAAGCTGGCAGACAGACTTTAAAATAGTTAAATATTTTCAGGAAAAAAATCTTGAGCTGAAATTCTTGTATCATCAAATATTTAATAAAGCACTAAAGCCAATGACTAAGATTTGATTCTCGTGACTAGCAGTAACCTTCTACCCAAATGTGTCCTTGATTGCATGTACCCTTTCATTAAAATTATGTATATACTGACTTCCCTGGTGGATCAGATGGTAAAGAATTTGCCTGCAATGCAGGAGACACAGGTTTGATTCATGGGTCAGGAAGATCCCCTGGAAAAGGAAATAGCAACCCACTCCAGTATTATTGCCTGGAGAATTCTGGACAGAAAAACCTGGTGGGTTATAGTCACCAGGGTCACAAAGAGTTGGACATGACTGAGCGACTAACACTTCCACATTTTTCACTCCCCCAACCCTAACCACTTTAGAACAGTTTCTCAGAGCTACTGAGTCAGTGTCCCAGGCTGTGGTCCTCAGTAAGACATTGAGTGAACTCAACTCACAGTTCCTATCTTGTGTGGGCTTTTTTTCAGTTGACAACTGTAAGAGGGCTTAATGCACTTCTGCTGGGTTTTCTGGTTGCCCATTATTGTCATGAGCACAAGTCAGTGCGTGACTTGAATGTGCCCTAGGGTCAGACTATGAAGGCTAAAGCCTTGTTCTCAGCCATAGAGCTGAGCTTCCCTCTGGGACTGGATGGATGGAATCTAAGACCTGGACCCTCATCCTGGACCTGCTGGGGGTGGGGAAGGTGGACACCTGCTTTTCATGTTGACTTTGCTGAGCAGCCCTTTGATCATTCACTCATCACACTGTCATCTGACTTACTGTCCTCTAGTAAGCCATGCTCAGGTTGACTTTGAAGTCATTTTCACTTATGTGACTCCATATATGACACTTCATTGCACAGGTGAAGCCAGGGCCTCCTTATTATTGTTCTTTGAGGAACAAAGCAGACTGCTGTTGCCCATACCTGCAGTCTGTCTGTGTCACTGAGTTCAGGAATCAGGTGTGTCACCCCATCTACACTGGGAAAATGAGACCAAGAAGTACCAGCCTCAGTAAGTCACAAATCATGGAAAAGCCCAGGTGGTTGGTGGAACATCAGGGATGATCTTGGTTTTTCCTCCAGAACAGGGTCCTGAGCATGGATGGAGGTAAATCCTGGGTGTAAGTTTCCCAACTCACAGACGAGTTGCTCGGAGGAACTTTGTCTGTAAAAGCTGGGGAACCTGGACCCACAGCCCGTAATATATTTGATAACAATCACATTCCTGTATAGAGGACTTTTCTTGCATTAGCTGTGACCCTTTGAAAGTGAGCAAAGTTGGCTGTGGTTTAACTGTTCTCATTTCCTTGTGACACCTCAGCTACCCCTTGCACAGCCTCAACCAGTAGAGGCCAGTTTGACTTTGAGGATTTTCCACGAATCAACCACATTTGACAGAGCACGTAAACATAAAAACCCTGAGAAAACGAAACCCCGTCAGACACACCAGCGCCCTCCTGCTGCCACTCAGCCTGTCACCCCATCCCCAAGGCCCTCCCCTCTCTGCACCTCCCAGGCCAGGGCAGCCCAGGGAGAGTTGGGGCCAGGGGTTGCTGAGAAGCTGGAAACCACAGGAAACCCAGCCCAGCAGGGCCCTGGCTATGGAATCAGCTGCAAAAACTCAGTGATTTGCAAGTTTCCCTTCTTGCCTTCTGTGCTTTCTCAATGCAGAAATAGTTCCAAATCTATAAGAGGAGGGCCATGTATTTGGGCTGAAGAAGCTTAATCAAATTCATGCAAATCAAGGAGTTGATCTAAGTTAGATTTCATCTTTCTTATATCTGGTTGCTCTTATTTTCTTTCCCAAAAGGGATGATGAAAAACAAACAAAAAAAGGAGTTTCCAATTTTAAACGATACATTGGCTTATGCCTGACAAATAAAAGATTATACTTTAAAAGGTGTCGCTAGAGAAAATAGAAAAATATATGATCTTTTTCCCACCCATGTATCATGCATCACACATTTTATGCCTGTGCCTATAGAAATACAAGACATACAGTTAAATAAACATCATACTTGTTAGTATTATTACTCTATAGAAAAAATAATCAAAGGATGTGAATAAATAGATATAGTTTTTGCCTATATGAAAAAACTTTGGTCCTCGCTCGTCAAAGAAAAGCAAATTTAAACTATGATGAGATGTTATTTTTCACTAGGATGAGCAAAATTCTGACCTTTGACGTCGCTCTCCCGACATTCACCTACTTCGTGGTACAAATGCAGACCTGGCCCGTATGTATCCTGTCACTGCTCCCTGCTTAACCTTGGATGTCTTTCCCAGTCTCTCTGGGACCTAGTCTTTCCATCAGTGAAATGAACATTATACTTGAAGCAAACAAACTGTCGACAGAATTCCTGATGCTTACTAAGTAGTCAGTACATGCTGCCATTCAAACAAAAAAAAGAGAGAGAGAGCGCCAAAAAAAAAAAAAGAGCCTAACAGAACATACAGAGATCATACATTTAGACAAATTTTCATGGCTAACAGAAATGTAGAATTTCTAGCCTTTTGCCTGATTTAGCTCATCTTGGTGTAGTCCTTCTGATTATCTCTTATTACTTGTGATTTCTAGTTGACAGTTATATAAGACTTTGCTTTTTTAAAAGGGGGAAATCAAGTATTACTTAACTGTCGCCTGCTTGATTGACAGAATGTTTGCAAAGCATGAAGTCAAAGAGAGAAAGAATTCTAAAACGTAAAGAGAATGCATACGGGAAAACTTTGAGAATTATTGTCTGAAGTTTCCCTTTATATTGTGGAGAAGTGGATGGACCACTCTAGCTCTGTAAAATCTGTTGGGCCTTGAGTGTTTTGATATGGAATTATGCAAATGTTTGCTTAACTTCCCTATTGCTCACCTGTGGATGTAGCCTGTTGCTCTAATATTTATTTTATTGAACCAAGTCTCCTGAACTTTAGTTGCAGAAATCCTATTAGTGGGTGGGAAGTTGGTATTTAACCTCTTCTCTACCTAGGAGCAAGGACAGGAAATATGGACAGGAGAAGAGGCAGGTGTCTTCATCACCTCTTAGCCTGATAACCAAATTTCCCTGTTTTAATTGAAAGTAAAAGTAAATTGTTTCTACTTTAGCAACAACTATTGTAGAAGGAAAGAACAGAGCTCCAGTAACCAAACTGCTGGTGTTTAAACCCCATCTCAGTTTCTTATTAGCTGTTTCCTTCTGCAGACATCCTTACCTTTTCTCTGCCTCAGTTTCCCCAATTATAGAAAAGATCAAAATGCATATCTCATAGGCTTCTCATGAGAATTAAATAAGAGGTACCTAGACCAGCCCCAGAAAGCACTATTCCAGCATTTGCTATTACTGCTTCATTAAGACGTTAGTCATTAAACCTATAAATTGCCTTGGAAATTTGAAATTATTTAGCTTGAAGGCTTTCTTCAAAAGATGGATAAACTAGGCGACATGACATGGTCAAGGAGACATGATACAGCTGGTTAAAACAGACCAAGTAGCCAAGGTGTTAACTATGGAGTGTGAGGTAGAAACTCTGGTCCAGTGTTCCTTCCCCCATAGCATGTGGCAGTCATGCTATAGTGAAAAAGGACTGGACCAAAAGGATGTACACCTTCCTCTCACCTCACAAATGCGCCTGGATACACAAGAGGCATCTGTGGGGAGATTCTGAAGACCTCAGGGCTCACTGAGTCTAAGGGAGGAGCTGGAGTGTCAGGATGCTCAGAGTACCATCCATTCTCCTGCTCTGCCCAAGACTCTCAGTCCAATTGTTACACTCCCCCCAAAAAGCAGTTACTAATCAAGAGTAACTAGACTAAGGCAGGATTTCCATAGTGTTGATAACAAGGGGAATAGCTATGGTGATTCCAGAGACTATACATGAGCAGAAGGCAGACGTACCTACAAGTCCTTAAGAAAATTCTCACTGACTCCTTGAAGGATGTCTTTAGTAAAGAAGCAGTGTGTGTCTTGTTTTCCTTTGATTTGCTTTGTTTTGCTTTCCCAGTTCAAAGTGAGTGCTGGGGAAGCTAAAACATACATGATAACAAAATATAGGATCTGAGAACAAAGAGACCTGGCTTTAAATGAGTCTTACTAACAAAATAGTGGTGAAGAGCGGATAACTTTATTTCTCTTATCTGTAAACTGTGGACTATAACTATACCTCCCTCTAAGGGCTCTTAGAGGATTAATGGGATTACCTGGTGAATAATAGAAAATGAGTCCCTCTTCCATCCACATCCAACTTGTCTGCAGGGAAATGAGATTAGAGATGATTCCTGATGATCCTGTGTATGTGTAGAATCTATCAATACTATTTCTACAGTAGAGCTGCCAACACTAGATGCTAATGCTGTTGAGGACTTGCATGAACCCAACATCGTTAACTCATGTTCTTCATGCTCAGAGAGACAGGGCTTTGTAACTTCATTACCCAGAAGAGGAAATGAAGGCGCAGAGTTCAAATTGCTGCCTGAGGTCACACAGATGCTAATAAAGACTCAGAGTTCAAACCCAGGCACTTGGAGTGGGGGAGAGGGGGTCAGAGTCTGTGCACTTCACCCTCCACCTGACGGCCCTCTGGTGCTGGAGCAATTCTCATGGGGTTAATGTGAGGATCAGGAGGCAGTGTTTGTGAGACATTAGTACAATCTGAACATGCACAGTTCAAGGCATGATGGGTGTCACCCTGTCACCATCAGAACATCCCAAACCAATGAGTCTGAATCTGATGACTCTGAAAGAGAAGGAGCCCAGTACTTTTGGCTTGGGGTCCTCTTGGGGCCAGTGCCCCAAAGGAAGCACCATAACCACCATCTCAGGGAAAGACTTAGAAATGTGTTGTTGATCATTATTACAACCAGCACTGAATTTACTAGCTCAGTCATTGTGCTGTTTCTTAGCTTGGTTAGATTTCATGAAATTAAAGTACACACAGACAAAAGTGGCTATTGATTTCTCTTTTTAATTATTATGCCTATTATGAAAAATAAAGTACAGAATTCAAATAGCTAAGCTGGCAGTCCCAGAATATGTGGCAAGGAGGGTCACATGGTCTTGGGCGATGGTCTTGGGGGAGGCGCTGAGGGAAGAGATGGGGAGCTGCCTGCTGTGTGCAAGTACAAGGACTTGGAGGCTGGAGGAGCTGGTGGGGTTGTAGGGACAGGGTGGGGAGAGGCTCCCCTGGACCAGCCCTGGGTGCTTTCCCTGAATAATGGCAGAATTCCTTGTTACAGAAGAAAACTGTTTGCCCAGTGGTTTGAAAAACCAGTACACAATAATAGAAAAATGTACCCATTATGTAGATGATGAAAGAGAGTTGACTGTTTTAGGGCACTATCAGAAAATCTTCCCATCACTGAAGATGCCTGTTCTCCTAAACACACAGTAGGCGATGATGGAGAAGTAGATCACACTCTTGAGGAGGAGGAGGAGGTAGGTATAATAGGCTGAGGTGTTCGCAAACTGCAGCTTCAGGGTATCTAAGAGAAATCCTTTGATTAGTTAGGCCTCGTCTTTCAAAAGGATTAAAAAAAAAAGTAATGGGGAAACATGTCATAATTTGAAGAGTCTGAGCCATTATATGTTGTGTATCATTGAGATTCCTTTAAGGGATACAAACCAGGAAAATCTGCTGGTATTTACGGTGGGGGGTGGGGGGTGGCTAGTAAAGAGAATATTGTACAAAATGGAATAAACTGTTTAACCCAAACTCTCTGAAACTTTAGGAGCTCATGCCTCAGTCACCTGTATTTTCTTTAACATCTCTCATTGTGGCTGAGATATCATAGAATAATTGTACTTATTCTCTTCTGAAATCTTGCAAAATATATAAGATGCCAAGAAAAAATAACAGCAACGATGATGGGTCTGACTTGCCTCCCCAACAGATCACCAGGTCTCTTCCTACGAAAATTTCCCTTTTCCACACTTCATCTCATAGAGTCAGAACTCCAGAATCACTAGCACCTGGTGTGGAAAGGATCTCAGGAGGTGATGTGTTCATGACTCACTGCCCTCGGTCCGGTCAGGCATTAGCTGAGTTCCTGGCCCCCTGATACTGGGAATGGAGGAGGGATCAGCAGAGCCAGAACTTCTAAATTCACCCAGAACCTTCATGTAGAGAAAATGGGCCACCCACTAGTACTGATTTCTGTGCTAGCTAAATGGATACCCTATGGGGGGCATTCCACATACATGATCTTATCTTTCAAGTAACTGAGTTCAGTGCAATTGTACCCTATTGGCAGTTAAAGAAACTACTGTCCAGAAGCTATAAGTAATTTACCCATATTCATGCAATAACAAAACAACTGGTGTTAGACCATCTGCGATACTCAGAAACCCATGTACTTATACACATACTGACCCCTGCCCAGTACCCTGCAGTGAGTCCATTCTATCTCAAGACCTTGGCTTTGGGATTCTTGCTCTATGCCTGTATCTTAGAGGCGGAATAGAGAACTGAGTAAGTGTGTGAGCCACTGATTCAGATGGGCTGGGCTGAATCTCCAGATCAAGCCGTGTGACTTCGTACGAAGGACGTAATTAATTGCAGCTCTTTGTCCTCATCTGTAAAGTGAGGAGAAAGTACTGTACCACCTCAGGGGAGTGTTAGGAGGAGCAAACATAATATTCAGGCAAGACATGGCACAGCAGCTGTGTATATAAAGCCCTCAGTACATGTCAGTTCATATATTAGCTACTAGCAATCACCAAAGACAAAACCAACAAACAAACCTACAAGCAACTTGATATCTCATTTCCCCAGTTATTAGGAACACAAGTCACACAAATGAAGGAAATCCACTGTTGAAATAATTCAGAGTCTCTCACTGCACCCTCTAATTCAGAGTCATCTCACATCAAAACCAGCATTTACAGTGTTAAGATGTCTCCTAGGAAATGATGATAGATTTACTTAAAAAAATCACTCAGTCCATTTCTGCAATATCCAGACATTCTGGTTTTTCCACCTTAAGCCAAATAAGTTCAATAGTTAAATTTTTCCAGAGGAATAAAATGTGATAGCGTGACATAAAGGCGAACATAGACAAAAACTTACCACTTTCTTTTTTCATGCAGGCATGTATAGCGACCTCTATAAAATAAAAGCAAGTATTAGAGAATTGTTTATATCCACTATTTGACAGTGTGTGTCTCTGCGTGTGTCTATAGATAGACAGACAAGCTGATAGAATCTGCCAAGAGAGGAGAAAATCATTAAAAATAAGAGCTCTACAAATTTAAGAACAGCTGGTCCGATTTGACATAATTCAGTAGAACTAACTCATATATGGTTTTCTGTATGTGACAACATTGACGTTCATGAAGGGGACATTTTTCTTCTCTGTTACAATCAGAAGGTAATATAAATATCTAAGAACATCTTCCCTGGTGGCTCAGACAGTAGAGAATCTGCTTGCAATGCAGGAGACCTGGTTTTAAACCCTGGATTGGGAAGATCCCCTGGAGAAGGAAATGGCAACACACGTCAGTATTCTTGGCAACACGCTCCAGTATCCTGGAGAATTCAATGGACAGAGGAACCTGGTGGGATACAGTCCATGGGGTTCCAAAGATTCAGGTGTGACTGAGGGACTAACACTTTCAGTTTCAAGACCATCTTATTTTCCTTCTGTATTCATAGCTTCTAACACAGTGTCTGCCCCAAAGTAAGTGTTCAAGAAATACTGTCAAAAAGACAAATTATCAGAAAAAGTAACTGTTCTACAGTCCTAAGCACCCACTGCTTAAGGTGGGAAGGGATGCTCCCAAAAGGAATGTATCCAATCCTAAAATCCACAACAGAATCTCACATTTGAAGGAGTTTGGCTTAGGTAAATTTCCCATCTAGTCAAAAAAACACAGCCAAACCTTTCCAAGTCACACATACTCCAGTACTCCCAACTCATATCCATGATTTTCTGCTGTCGTGGAATTGATGGATATTAGGGTAACAGTATAGTGCCTGGAAGATTCCCTGGATAAGAGAATGGCTACCCACTCCATTAGTCTTGCTTGGGAAATCCCATGGACAGAGCAGCCTGGTGGGTTACAGTCAGTGGGGTCACAAAGGGTCAGACACGACTGAGCTACTAACTAACTAATAGCCAGTGAGTGATCATTACTGTGCCAGACATTTAATGAAATACTTCACATGCATTATCTCCTTTAACTCCCCAATGACACTGTGGTGAGTTATATTGCAGAGGGATTCCATGTCACAAAAGGAGAATAAAGGTTAGAGGAAAAGTCATATCAGTGATGACAGAGTACAGTCAAATGCTGGTCGTGGGGGATTAAATGAGATAAACCATGTGAAAGGTACTTGTAAAAATAATCCATTGAAATACAGAGAAATTAATCTCTAAAGAGACCTCTAATTTCACCATGTTAGTCACTCAGTGATGGACATTAAAAACACCTTCTTTTCCGAGTTCTTAATTATTCTTAACAAATGAAATATTTATCACAGAAGCTCAGCATTTCAGTGCAATTCTTTCCAGGATGGGATGGCAAGAGAGACCAAATCACACTACTTGTTCTTGACAATATAAAACTTGACGATGAGAGTTGTATTTATCTAAAAGGAAAAAAGGCAAGTATTCATACAAAAACAATATTTATTTAAAACATAATAAACTGTTGGATGGAGGGAAGCGAGACACAGAGGTTGTTTGGGTTTATCCTTGTTATCCTAGATGTGTTTTTGTCCACATGATATGGTTCTGGTGTACTGTTTTCCACCCTTAAGGTCTTTTTTTTTTTGGTTCATTCTAAAAAATGCATTTGGGATACAGTGTCCCCATTTTTCAGAAGTTCACTTTTTACCACTTTGCTTTTACAAAAGATCTTCACAAGCACCTGTTTTTGCAAAGGAATCTGAAGAAGATTTTCAGTTTTATGGAAAAAAGGCTAGAAGCAAAAGTCGCATTTAGTGTTTGTTTTGCAGCCAGCCATGATAGAGGCAGTGGGCGCCCCCAGCAGCAAGGAGAGCATCACCAAGGAACTGCACTCAGCATCTCAGCATCACATTGCCATAGCTCTAAACTTGCCCATAAGCATCGGTGCTTTATTTTCTTTCTTTTATACATATAGATATAGTTTTATTTATTTATTTGGCTGGACTAGGTCTTTGTTACCACGTGGACTACTCTCTAGCTGCTATGTGCAGGATTCTCTTGTGGAGTGTGGGCTCTAGGGCACACGGGCTCAGTCGCTGTGGCTCCCAGGCTCTGGAGCACAGGCTCAGTAGTTACAGCGCTCAGCTTTAGTTGCTCCGTGGCCAGGGATTGAGCCCATGTCTCCTGCATTGGTAGGCAGAGCCACCAGGGAAGCCCTGTGCCTTATTTTTTATTTACTTTTTGTGCATTTGTTAGCCAGATGTGTCTTCAGATGATTGCATCTTCACTTTCTGCCTTTCAGCTTAGGACAGATTTCACAGGAACAGTCTACTTTTGGGTAGAAGCTAAACCTGTATAGACGTTGGGGTAAATCCCAAGAACGAAAATGCTAGTACACTCATGCTAGATGTTAAAATATAGTTAAGAACTGGCTTTAATAAGTCTTTAAAAACTTTCTTTCCCTTACACTGAATTTATTATAATATTAATAAGGATCACTTATCACCATGCATTGATTGAGCTAAAAACAATTATGTAAAATTTTTTCCTCATAAAATCATGTGAGTATCCTGAGTCCTCGTTCTCAGTCATTGTTGGTCAAAAACTTGAATCAGATTAGTTTTTTATGTGCCTTCAAGATCACGTCATTGATTTGTGCTTCCATATTTATTTTTATTTTTTATTAAGCAACAAAAACAACAACAAACAGAAACTTCTAAGAAACAATGTTAGGAATTTAGTGTAGAATGACTTTGATAAAATGCCCTTATTATCTATGTGGCTCTGAGAAGCCCATGGGAGGCATTTATTTCAGAAATTAAGTGCCAAGTAAAATATATTATCAACTGGAACATCTCTCCTTTATAGTCATCATCATCTGGAACTTATTATTCTTATTTTCCCCTGAATATTAGGAAAATCAAAATCTAATAGGGCATTTAAGCCCAAGGTTATATTAAACTTACTTTGTATATTTACTTCCCCTCTGTTTCTTAGGTGTACAAACATTAATATGGGGTTGTTTCTGTAATCATATTCTAGTTAGGTTTAGAAAAGGATATAAATAAATACAATGAATATATGATTAAATACAACAGTATTATGCTTTGGAAAGCAAGCATTTTCTTGGATGTTACTTCATTTGCTCTTCATCACAGCCCCAGGACAAATCTAATCCAACTACTCAAATGTAGTTTGATCACTGGACAAACTAAGCATCTGAGAAGGTAGACTTACTTCAGAAATTCAGACTGCTACACCAAAATCTTTTTTTATGCTTGGCTCCCACTGCTTAAAAAAGCTTACTAACCACAGAGAGAAGTACAAAATGATTCCTTCTTATGGGCACTCTGGGGTCTTTGGTCTGTTAGGCAAATACTCAGGACATTAAATTCCAAGTCCAGGGAGTTACAGGATGGTAAAGCATCTGCCTGCAGTGCAGGAGACCGGGGTTTGATCCCTGGGTCAGGAAGATCCCCTGGAGAAGGAAATGGCAACCCACTCCAGTACTCATGCTCGGAAAATCCCATGGACAGAGGAGTCTAGTGGGTTACAGTCCATGGGGTCGCAAAGAGTCGGACACGACTGAACGACTTCACTTTTACTTACAGGGCCAGGGCACATCCAGCCCTCTGCCTGCATTGTGTGGACACGTCTAGCATCTGCATCAAAGGGACTCCTTTGGGACATCCTGTCCAAATCACAAGTAACTCTGAGTGATTAGGGAATGAGTATATTCTCTTTTGGAGAAGGAAATAGTAACCCACTCCAGTATTCTTGCCTAGAAAATTCCATGGACAGAGGAGCCTGGTGGGCTGCTGTCCACCAGGTCGCACAGAGTCGGACACGACTGGAGCGACTTAGCAGCAGCAGCAGCAGCATATTCTCTTTATATACTTTGTGGCTCACATGGTAAAGAATCTGCCTTCAATGCAGGATTGATCCCTGGGTTGGGAAGATCCCCTAGAGAAGGGAATGATTACCCACTCCAGTATTCTTGCCTGGAGAATTCCATGGACAGAGGAGCCTGGCGGTCTTCAGTCCATGGGATCACAGAGTCAGACATGATTGAGTGATAGTCTCTTACTGTAGTACATCCTTCTGGGAAAGTAATTCCCCCAAATCAGAGGCATTTTCCAATGGCAAGAAATACATTCATTATGTAGAATGGGAGTAAGTCTGTACTTTAGCCTCACTCCATCTTTAACTGGGCTTCCCTGGTGGTTCAGATGGTAAAGAATCTGTCTGGAATGCAGGAGACCTGGGTTCGATCCCTGGGTCGGGAAGATCCCCTATGGCAACCCACTCCAGTATTCTTGCCTGGAGAATACCCTGGACAGAGGAGCCTGGCAGGCTATAGTCCATGGGATCGCAAAGAGTTGGACACGACTGAGCAACTAACACACACCTTTAATTACAAAGTTTTAGCTTAAGGTAGTAGGTAAAACACAAATCTCAAAAACCCAAGACCATAATAAACTTGCAGCAGTAATTAGTCTACTTTTTGTTGAGCTACAATCTGAATTCCACATAAAAACACCATTCTGCCATGTAATAGCTCATTATTTCTGGGTTATATCTTGAGAAAAGCAAGACTGAATTAAGAGTGCCTTTACTTGCTCAGTAGAACTTTTCTGAAAGGTATATAGTTGTTCTTATTTCTGATCAAGTAAGATCATCAAAAATGGAATATCTTTCAATGTGTTTATTGCATGCTAATTGATGGGTACTTTGACAGGTGTTGTTTCATTTAATCTACACAACACCAAAATATATCATTGTGACCTTTACATTTTAGATGATCAAACTGATCTGAGAAAGGTTTAGTAAATTTTTTTTCTTTTTTATGTTTCAAAGTGAAAGTGAAAGTCACTAAGTCACGTCTGACTCTTTGTGACCCCATGAACTATACAGTCCATGGAATTCCTCAGGCCAGAATACTGGAGTGGGTAGCCATTCCCTTCTCCAAAGGATCTTTCCAACCCAGGGCTTGAACCCAGGTCTCCCACATTGCAGGCAGATTCTTTATCAGTTGAGCCAGCCAATACAATTTAGTAGGACATTTAGGCTATCATTAAAGGTAACAGCATTTAAGGTGATTTATATTTGTTTTCATTAATGCTTGATTGAAAAGGTGAGGTATCTCCTTTGGGAAAAAAAAAGTATTCTTGGAGGTTATGTTTCTTTATAATCTCATACCTTTGTTAACTGAAGAAAAAAGAATCTCTTGATCACGTCCTCCTTTGTTATTCTCATGTTTGACGATACATACATGTTCTTTATCCATTGCCTTTTTAGTCAAGGTCAGCCAGCTGAATTTCATGTATGTGTCATTGGTCTTGATGACATTTCCCTGCTGGGATTCCAGAATTGTGTTGCCATTCTTTTCTTTCCATTGTACCTGAATAGCATCAGGGAAAAAATTCTGAAGAAGGCAAAGATGTGTTCCAGCCATATGAAATTTTACTTCCTCAACTGAAGGAAAAAATATAGTGGGCTTGGGAAACAAGTCTCCATCAAGCCTTCTATCTGTTGGGGGGGATGGAATAGAATTGAAAAAAGTTATTAGAGAAGCATACACGTCATGCAGTTTGGAACAACTTAGCTTAGAGTGAAAAGAAGAAAAGCTGCCAGTGAATTAACTCTCATCATGGTGTTTCATCCACCGTAGATGATGAGGTACCTATTATTGTTTTATTTCAATGGGAAGAGATGTTCAAAGAGTTATATCACTTGCACAAAGTCACAGTTTTGCAGAAGCAGAGGCTTGCCCACATCTTGGCTTTGGTTCCTTTTCCACCTGCTAAGTTGGACTGTGACTTAAAAATGCCCTGTATCAATGCTTGTGACATTCATAAACAGATTAATTTCCTTAAATCTCTTTTGTTCTATCATAGTGGGGACTGTTTTAAAAGGGATGGGAGCAGGTGATGGAGCTAGGGGAGGAGTCCAAGTAACTTTGATGGTTTCTCTACAGGTAAGAATCTTTAGTTGTTTTCTAAACTACTTCCCTTTCCTATATCAGGTTTTGTAACTTATGGTCTGCTGGCCAATTAATACATTCTCACATTCTGGAAATATGTTGAACCTCATTCTTCATTTAACTTATTCTGGGATATACCATGCTTATTTTAATTCCTAAATAAATAAATGTCAGGAGAGGTTATCATTTTAAAACTATATACATTCTCTTGTATTCATGGGAATCTATGTCCATTTGTACTTAACAATCTAAGTTGAACTTTTAGCTTCAAATGTGGGTCCTATGCTCAGTTCTGAAGTGAAGTTCTCCTTGCTGATTGACAACTTTATACAACTTCTCAATGTCACATCGCAGAACCACTCTAGACTTTTGAGTAAGGCAATATTAAAGTTTCACCTCTAAATTTTTACAGTGCCTTGAATTTAGAAGCAAAACAATATTTTCAGTATTTCTATTAAAATAAATTATTTTCAGAAATGTTTTTATATTTACCTTGCCAAGTAATGCAGTTATAAAATTTTGTTTTGGTTTAGAAAATGTTCATCAAAAACAAATTTTATTTTGGAATTTCATTCAAAGTTGAAGCATAACTAAGAACACACCATATTTTGACTTTCAGTGTCTCCCCTCAAATTTAAATCTACCTTGGGCTGCTAAATTGTTTATGAACTAAAATATTTATTTGTTTACACCTGCTGAATAGAGTGTATATAGAACTAGTGTCACATTAAAAGTTATGGCTCCCAAGTTTTCTTGCAGACATAAAGTCAAGGTATGTAAGAAAGCATCACAGTTTGCAAAAGGTGTCAATTGGATGCTGGAATGTTCTTGATTATATGCTTACTGTTAATATAAAAATTGAAAACTATAAGGCTTAGAACACTTTCCAATTTGATCTTCAGCTGAACAGAATGCTTCGCTGATATTATCTTTTGGCTAACTTGCATTTAGTTTAATAAGCCAAGGGGCAATTTCTTATGAAAATAAGCACTGGATTTCTCCTTTGAGAAGAAATGGAAAAATATTCTTGATAATTTCTGCCTGTGTAGCAAAGGTATTGATTTCTATACTAAATCAGTAAGCAAGCAATGTTAATTCTTACTCATGCTATAAATACAATTAGCTCATAATGTGCTTAATTTTATACATTTCAGTTTTAGCACAAATAATATTTGATTGATTGTAATAAGACACTAAATATTTCTCCATCTGTATATGTAATTTGTTTATCTTGAATTACGTGTTCTATTTTTTCTTGTCATATTTTAATCAGATAAATAATTATAGTTCATTTATATTTAAATAAGAATTTCAAATTTATGACATTTCTAACTACATCTATATGACTTTATACCTTGACCATTCTCCATAAAAATTTAATTTTTTTTCTGATAACTGTAAGCATGAAGCCCAAATTTATGGGCTATAAATTGAGGCAATAAATTTTGGTGTAGATATGATATCAGTTAAGAAAAAGATTAAGATTTATTTTCTTATATGTGCATAAAGTGCTCAGTCTACATTTATGAACAAAAATAAAAATTGAACACATTTTTTTTGCTAAGTGAAAACAATATCCCCTAAAGAGAAAAAAAATACATCTGAATTCAATCTTTTGTGTGAGTGGATGGTAAGATAATTCTTCATCTGAGCAGTTAGAAATACAACTGTATTTGCTGGAGAACATCTATGCTGTCAATGCTATAGGCTGCAAATAACTCCATACTGGATGCAATTCTCTTTGAATAGGTTGTATTTACACTATCCAGCACCCATGATAAGTAAATCAATGTACAAAGTACTATATTCACACTATCTCATTCAATTCCAATGAAACCCCTGCTGGCTACATATTATTATCTCATTTATGGATTAGGAAACTGAAGCCAGAATATCATCTCCAAGTTCACATAAGCAGTAAGTGACGGATCCAGAGCTCCAGTTCAGCCAAAGCTTACACTCCTTAAAAACACCCTTTCATCATCAGAAAAGGAAATGTGTCAATTCACAAAACTTACCTGTAATAATAAACTCTGGGCCAAACACCTTCATAATGACATATAGATGAGTCCTTTGTACAGTCCACATGGACACAAAGCTAATTCCTATCACAGTACATAGTGTTGTCTGTGCTAGCCTTTACTATGCAGATTCGTTTAAAAATCCGTTCTAAGATTTCTACATCTAAACATCATCAAAGCTCTGTTTTCTCTAAACATTCTTAACTATTACTCCAATTTAACTTTTTCTTCTCTTCTCTAGAAACTTGAAAAATTTGCATTCCTCTGATACCTACCTGTGACTATGAGTTTTGTTCCTTCGCTGAAGATTTTTATGTGATAGCTCCACAGTGACTCAACCCCTATCAAAAACTTTAGACTAATTTAGCATCTCTGATTTCTTCAAATCCTAATGTAACTATGACAGTCTGCTAGTCAAGTGCATGTTTAGAGTCTGAACAAAATTTTTAATGAAATGTGTGGGCAAAAGGCATATTCTCAACTATTTTTGTATTGACATAATTTTTACCTTTTAGGTATAATTCAAATAAGAAATTAAATATTACACTTGAATATTTGACATTTGTATGTATCCCTATAAGCTTGTATGTTCAAGTTGTAAAAAAACTCATGTTTAAAAAATACAACATTTTTACTTTCAAACATTTCTACTGTAAGATGAGAGAACCTATAGTCTAATATTTGAAATTATATTTATTACATTTAGCCACTTTTAGAAGTAGTTAATAATTAGTCTTAGAAACTGAGAATATTAAGTACTGTTTGTTCCAAACTGGCCTAAGATGAGATGGTAATTAATACACTTATCTGTACTCTTCATCTCATAAAAAATTCCGACGAGTAATATTTTGAATTCTAGAGAAGGAATTGACTTTTTAATCACCTACCATGTACCAACATTTATGGTAGATAATTTTAATTTTTAATTCCATTTCATCTTCAGAACATCAACTTGAGATGGTTGTTACGTAGATGGAATAAATCAGTGGAAATATATCAAACTGTTAACAGTGACGTGTCTATACAAAAATTTAATTTTTTCTTTATTTCTGTATTTTTCAATTTTTCCCCATTATAAGCATGTATTGTCTTTATAATTTTTTAAAGCACTAACCAATAAATTAAAATGATTTGCTAAAGGATCATCATACATAAGTGACAGATTCAGAATCAAAGTCTATGCTTTTCCGTCATTATACATTACTAAAAATCATTTTCCAGGACTGTAATGAGTTATAACTGGCTCACTTTTATTTAATTGGATTGCTATAATTTACATTGAATACAGTCAGTTGCTAAAAGCAGACCAGAATGTTGCTTTCCAATTTACAAACTTATTTGTTCTTATGATCACAACTACTAAAGAAATCAAAATACATAATTTTTTGCATTTTTTAATGCTTTATCAACTTTGTGAAAATTTTTAAAAGCTTTCATTTCCATGGAACTCATACGATAGGAACATCCTCAAGAGATGTTCCCCATCATCCAGGCAAAATTTTATCTTTAAGGCGAATGAGGAGGGAACAAATTTACAGGACTGAATTTAAGGAGAAAAAACTCCATCTTAAGACATTCTTGAATATGGTCTCAAAGTTAAATATCTTGAAACTTGATATTAATCATTATCTGACTAAATAAGTTGAACAATATTAGTACAAATTTTCCTTCGGTTGTTTTTTGAATTAAATTAAAAATTATCTAAGAGCTTTGAAATTTTCCAAGACCAAATGAATCTAATGTTTGGATAGATCACACACATCACTGAGGGACTCACACTTGGTCCAACTGGCTAACTCTTGTCAGTATCCTCTCTACTAGGTCAGGAAAAGTACACACTCCAAGGACCTGGGTGGTGTCACTGACCTCTCCAGACATTCCCCGTGCCCAGTTAGTTACCAAACAGGGATTAAATCCAAGAATACTGAGCCAGCACCAACACTGAAGCCTGAAGTGCCTATATTGCCTACCTCCCATCCTGACCTCACTACAGGATTTAAAGAAACTTTACCTGTAACAGTGAGTTGTGTTCCAGAATCAAACACTTGGATGCTCTGGCCACCTATTCGCACTACCTAAAAAGCCTTTTTAGAAATCTCCCTCTGTGCCTGCTCTCAAATCGTGCCCATATCTTTTCAATATTTATAGAAATATATGAAAATTGAACCTGCTAATATTAAATAAAGATGGAACTCAAGCGAAAGCCCATCAGGTACAAATGATCAAGAACTGAAAAACTGAACCCACTCCTACTGGGCAACTTGGGTATGTGTGGTCCCATCTCATCTCACATACATTGGAGAGTATGATTTCATCCTTTCTCACCATTTTGCCTAAATCTTCTAAATATCCTCCTTTTAAAGTGTTTTCATGCATAAAATCAGTTCTTACTTGAGTATTCAGTAATTTTTTTTAATTTCCAAAGTTGAACAATAATAGGAATAATATATTTGAATATTTCATAAATGTATATTTGTTACATTTCATAGGTATTTTGTGATATCTATGTTTTAAGAGGAAAGTATCTGGGTGAATTCTAAAGTAACTTCTTTCCAGAATCTAAATCTCTTTTAGTAGACAAAATGAGTTGTTATAGACTATGAATTTTTAATGATGATCTCTTAAGCTATTCATTGCTGAAAGACTGCTCCCCTAACCTAAAAATAACCTTGTGGTTTCAAGAGAATTGAAATAAAATCCTCCACTGCTCATCAGAGAATTTTATTCAGGCTTGTATTTCTCAAGTATTTGGTATCACATTTTCTGCACTATTTTAAAATTTTTATTTGATTTTGGAGAATAGTTGATTAACAATGTTGTGTTAGTTTCAAGTGTACTGCAAGGTGATTCTGTTATACATATACATGTATTTATTCTTTTTCAAGTTCTTTTCTCCTAGAAGTTGTTACAGAATACTGTGCTATACAGTAGGCATTTGTTGGTACCTGTTTTAAATATAGTAGTTTGTATTTGATATTTTTTCTTCCCATAATGACTGGAAAGGCAGCTCTAAGTTATGCAATTTAGCAAATTTGATGCCATACAAAAAGAAATTTGAGTTGAATGGTGTCAAAATAACTTATTCTATAAAGATAACCTGAAAATCAAATTTTGAGTATTTAATAAATGTATATTCAATATGACTTACATGATCTTTTCCAGGATGAAAGAGATCATTTCATTTCCTGATTAGAAACAGAAGCATTTCTTTCATACATGAGTAATAATACAAATTATGAATTATTACTAATTAGTAGTCAATTACAGAATCTTTTTAAAAGATCAGAATACAAAAAAATTAAATATTCAGAATATAAAAACAGGATGCTTCTCACATCGTTTAATGATCCAGACCATGCACTTAGGAATAGATTATCAGATTCCAAACTTCACCACAGTACTAGTCATGTACTGTATTTAGGCAAGTGCCTGAACTTCTCTGAACCTCAGTTTCCTTATCTATAAAATGGGAATATGAGAATTTCTGTTGAGGAAAGAGATACGGCCCTAACACTACTTATCATGGTGGCTGGCCTTCAGTAAATAGTAGCTGATACTATTATTCTCTTTAAAAAGATGGTCTGCAGCCATTTCATTAAAATCTTCCAGCAAAGTACATGGATTTTATATTGATTAGCTGTGTCCAATATGGATTTTATATGCAATAATCATCTTATCCATTAAGAAAGGAAACATACTCATCAATTCAAGACTTCTTGCCTCTCTGGCAGTCACGGGCCATAGAACATTGGGCTCAATCATGTTGGAACCTATAATGATTTTCTGCTAGTCAAGAAACTCTGAGTGTTGAAACTTGTTCTGTCTTGTGTTTTGTTCACCTTTTTATCACCAGCATCCTACACAGACACTGTCCTCAATAAATGTTTGCTGAGAGAATAAGCAAATAAGGATGTACAATCATGTAGACTCTTTTCATTGACTTTGGAGCTGAGATGGCTCATTGAGCTTACAAATTCCATGAAACTGGTCCATATGCAGGCAATGTAACAAGAGATGTGACTGCATAAATTTCAACTGATCTCAGCCTCCCTCTAAGAATTTAGAATAATAAGAAGTGGAGTAATAAGAAGTGGGATTTATCTATCATCACTTACTAGATTTTTTTCCACTGTTGTTAAGGATGAGCTGAAAACCAAAAAATACCATTTTTTCAAGTTATTGGGAGAAACAAATACTGTGTTTACTATAGATAAGAGATAAATTAGAAAAGTGTTTCTCACTTAAAAGTCCATTTATTAGAAAAGAACTTTGAGTCAGTAACTTATACCAACAGATTACAGACATAGTACTCAAAATACTTTAATTTCTACCCTGAGTCTATTCTTTGTTGGATAAAAAGTTGACTCTCTAAAAGTAGAATTCCAACTTCTTACAAGCAAGAAAGTGAACAAGTCATTTACAAGACAGTTTTGTTTCCAAATACAATGACCAGTAGTTGCAAAACTCCTGTTCATATGCTGAGGCCAAGAATGTGACAGTCAAACAGGGGGAAATCCTAAATTGTTTTCTTCTAAAAAGCAACTATTTTCACTATTAAGTTAAAATAGGAAAAAAGTTACTTACCAGGAGGTACTACTACGAGCTTAGTTCCTGCACCAAATACCTTGATCCAGGCTGATCTATCACAATGAATGGAGCTTCTACAAAAATCTCAGCCTTCTCTGTGCTTCAACATGTGATTAGAAGTTCAAAACACTTTGTGGTGGCAATTTGATCTTCTGACTTTTGAAAGTCCTTGAACATAGGTTTCATGGCATCCAATACATATAAATTTTCCTTAAATCAATTGACCCAAATGTCTTTCGTTTTCCTCTGAGTCATAAACATTAAAAAGCACTGATAGATAATGGAAAGGGTAAAAACAGAAAAAGAAGAGCTTGGCATCACCCAACTGCCTTTCTAAATTTCCAGGAAAAGTATTCAGAGAATTAGGGCTTTCTTTTTATTTTCAGGTGTTCGGTTTCGTTGAAACTGTTCAGAAATTTCATCAAAGAACGTCTCTTCTGTTCTCACAAACCCCAGGGCTGCTTCATTAGTGATTTAGGAATGTATTTCTGAAAGGCAGAAACACTTAGGTAATTGAAAATGCAAATATACCAACATAAATACAGTGATCAATGTGAATAAAGTTTTTATTTTTTCATAAAACCACTTTTACCATTAGGTCACACGATTTTTACAAAGGCAATGTGAAATGAGAAAATTATTTCTGTGATGACTTATTCTTTTTCCTAGGATCAAAGAAGAAATTTGTAGAACTCTGTCTGTTGGAAATAATAGGTTATTTATTTAAATTAAACCTTAAAAACTAAATCTAGTTCTCTGAATAAGTTGAAAGAAGTCTTGAGATGCTGCTCTGTAATGTTATGTCACTTATCTTGGATTGGGGGAAAGAAGTTGCCAGAAGCAGCTGAGTGCTCCTCTGCCTGCAGATGAGTTGTCCATCTCCAGGATTCAGACAGAACAGTTCCTGAGCACCCCCATGTCCCCTGAGATCCACCTGGTCCTGGTCTAATCCCCTGAGAGTAGTCAGTGCCTTTCCTGAGGATAAATGTAAGAGGAGATCATGGTAGGCAACTGTCCATTCATAGCAGCTCACAGACCCCAGCACAATGGGAGAAAATCATGTTTAGGAAGGGCTTTTAACTGAAAATCCCAAGGTATTATGACTGGGAGCTGTCAAATACCCTTTCCATCTATTGTAGGTAAGAATGATACCTGCCCACTCAATTCCTTTCTGATCCTTTTCCTCTGTTTTCCCTTATTCCAAGAAAATGAGCAGAATTATAAAGTATTTTAGGAGGTGTCTGTATTTCAAGATCCACGAAGGTAGTAAAATACAAAAGAGTAAATAAAGAGTTATAAAATCCTTTATTAAATTAGAACTATATGAAGAGTGTAATATCTTAATGAAGAAAGTGAAAGTATTAGTTGCTCAGTCATGTCCGACTCTTTGTGGCTCCATGGACTGTAGCCTACCAGGGTCCTCTGTCCATAGAATTTTCCAGGCAAGATTACTGAAGTGGGTTAGCCATTCCCTTCTCCAGGGCATCTTCCTGACCCAGGGATTGAACCTGGATCTCCCACATTGCAGGCAGATTCTTTACTATCTGAGCCATTAAGGAAGCAGCGTATCTTATTAAAGAGCATGAAATAAAACCTGAACAAACAGAGAAACATGTTATATTTGTAAGGGACAAGCTCAAAACTATAAAGAAGCTAACCTTTCCTAAAAGCATGTATATAAGTTGACTGCAATTCCAATCAGAATTACAGTAACATTTTATTTTTTGGTCTTTGCTGTGAAGTGTGGAGGTGGACTAGATAAGTTGATTTCAAGTTCTAGTGGGAAGAATAAATACAAGATAATTGAAAAATATTTTTAAAAACAATGGTGAAGAGACACTGCACATAGTAGATTTTATCACTTATTACAAAGCTACTAACTAAAATCTGATATTTTATTTTTCAATAATAGAGAAATATATTATTTTAAAACCAATTTTGGACTATTCACTACTATGTTGAGAGAAACAAAAATAGCTCTCTACCTCATACCATATAAATTGAGTTCCAGGTAGATCAATATCAATATTTAAATGAAAAAGACTCTAGAGATGTGAGCTGGAAAGAAGCAGGAGACTAATTGCGTCTGTTGTGTGGGGAGCTTGAAAAGGGAAGAGGCGTAAGAGACACCTTTACATAATACCTAATGATTCAGAAGGAGGAACTTGGAGAATATTCACTTTTTACAGTATTTTTCAAATAAACATTTTTTGAAAGAATAAATGGTGGTGAATTAGTGAAGACTTAAGTGTAAGAACAGAAAAATGAGTAGGTCAGTGGGCCAAACCAGAGGAAGCAGACATGTTTCAGAGACGACTGCCATGAGCTACTGAGAGGCATCTGTGGCCCCAGTTACTGTAGTGACAGTGGGGATGGACAGAAGGCTGGTGCAATAGGTATTAACAGGTTCATCAGGGTTCTAAGAAATTCAAATGGGAGAAATCAAATTCACATTAACGAGGTTGACAGTGAAGGAAAAGATGTTTTAAAATCAGAAAGATAGAGCTCTAGTTCTAACCCCACCACTCCTGGTGACATGTCCTTGGGTACATCTCAGAGTGTCAGTTTCCTCATCTTTAAAAGGGAGGTGTTAATATCTATTTCTCAGTACTTCTGTAAAGTTCACATGAGATAATGTGTCTAGAAGAGATGAGGCAAAATTCAGGAACAGAGAATTCACTTTCTCTCAAAGAATAGAAAAATCTTAGCTCTATGTGCAAAAATCAATAATTTTGCTTTTAACCCTGCTTCGTGTAACACACGCACACATACACGCAACTCACCACATTTTGAGGTAACCAACTAAGGCAACTAAAATCCTACTTTAGGATGAGGAATGAATAGAGAAATAGATAAATAACAAACAAGTCAAGTGAAGTAAAGTACTAGTTTCAAAACAACCCCTTGAAGTTTTGCATCGTTTTTTCAAGTATGATTGATGATTTCATAGTTGGCCAAATTTATCGAATTTTGCAGATGACCAAAAGTTGTGAATCTCATATTATAATCATTGTTAGGATCAAGTGGTTATTTCTGTCCTCAGCTTACTGATTACCCTGCACATATCAGCTGGAAGATAAGAGTTTCTTCAGTTGCACTAAGTCATAGAGAGAAATAGCAATTCTCAGCCTTGGATCTGAGAATTTGGGTTTGGGGCTTTGTCTTGACCGTCAATTCTATTCTCAGACAGTACATCAGAGATTCTGGCCTGGTTTGTGGTTTCCTTTCTACCAGAAGAATCCAGGTTCCCAGGGTCTCCTGCCTCCTCCTTTCAGATCTCATTCGATGGGAAACACCTAAAGAACTGTCAGGTTCCTTCATTGCTTTTTTCTCAAGACCAAAGAAAGCCAAAGATGTGGAAGGTCAAGAAAACACCATCTGTGTTTTACAAAATATTCTTGTGTGGTATTAAAGGATACAGAAACATATGCTCTTTACTGAGATAGGAAAGTTTAGGGGGAAAACATCGCAAATTGTGCAGACTTGGGTGAAGGGATGGATTGGAATCAATTTTATTCTGGCAACTTATCAGAAATCCAAGAAGAGAGGTATTTAACTGTATTTTAAGGGTATAGATTTTGTAGTTATTGCTCTTCTTTATGTGATTTTCAAGTCTGGCTGGTAAAAAATGCAAAAAGCAAATCAGGGCTACCAAACGTGGAACCAAGTGCATGACCATCAAGTGAGAATTAGTCCTAGGTTTCAGACTGAAGAGCAGGAAATTTAGGACTTGGTTGGGTAGGTCCTTCTGTAAGTGATGTTTACAAATGTATTCACGAGGAAAGCAATTTCCACATTTGATGTGTATAACAGGAAAACTATTCTAATCATTGAGAATGTCAGAACAGATGGTAAGGTACAGAGATGAAGGGAAGTAAGTAACCATAGGGAAATAGAAGAGAGGTAGACAGAGCAGGGAGTCCTGACCTTTACCCTTTCTCAAGAGTGTGGCAGTCACATAATTTACCTACAAATCAGAACTGACTGGATCTTGGGGACATCGCATATGATGACAAGCTATTCTTATCACAGCTCCCTTTGAGAGAAATGCAATTGTACTAAAAGGAGCTCAGTGTAAACACAAGAAAGGCAGGAAAAGGCAATGCACTGAGAGTCTGAAAAGCAGACATGCCCTACCTCTGTGGTTAACTGGCTTTGCAAAAGCCACTCGTAATCTCTGAGCCTCAGCTTTCTTATCTGAAGTGTGGGCATTGGACTAAATTTATCCTGAAGGCCCTTCCTGTTCCAGAAACTATGAACCCATGATTAAGAGTCTGTTGTGGTTGCTCAAGTGATGGTGGGGGCAGGGGCAGATGAGGGTTAGCAATAGAGAAAGTTTTCTTCCACATTCCTTCTGACTCTGTAATACCGTGAGATCCCAGCAGGCACAGTAGTAGGTGGCTTCATCAGACTTGACAACATTATTGATTATCAGGTAAAAGATTCCATTCTTTTTGTTATCTATCTCCAAGCGGGAATTAGGTTCATCCAGCTTATAACTGTTAGCTGAGCCATAAAGGATTCGTTTCAGGGGCTTTCCTTCCTTCTCTTGATACCAGTGCACAATGGCATTCTCCAGGGGCACCCCTGACAGCTTGCAACCTATGTGCACTGTTTTGTCTGGTCTTCGAGTAGAGGAGAGCTGATGCTGAGAAATTTTCATTTTGATGTCTCCATCTGAAAAGCAAGGGGGGTAATCAGAGGCACTTAAAAAGGCTGACATTGGACACAAAAACAATGGCAAGAAAAGGGAGAGAATAGAGGTTAACCTACAAACCCAAGCCAAAGACATGAGGAAAATCCACATGGTTGACATTGCCAATAATTGGTAAGAACAGGGTGTGAATCAGAAGAGGATAGGAGATGCAGTGGCAGCCCTTGTTCTGTGGAGGCAAGGATGTGGGAGGAAGCTTTGCTTCAGAACCAGTGAAAGTCTTTCTCAGATCCGCCACAGTGTTATTTTTTTTTATCATCTTATTGGCATAAAAGAGCTTTCAGACTTGCAACAGCCTCATCAAAAAACACCTATGTTATAATAATGTACTGTTGGGACTTCCCTGGAAGTCCAGTGGTTAAGACTCCAGGCTCCCAATGCAGGGCCCCCGAGTTCAGTTCCTGGTCAGGGAACTAGATCTTGGATACCACAGCTAAGATCTGATGCAGCCAAATAATTTTTTTAATATGATAACTTAATATGATTAACACCTTAGAAGCAATTCTCTTCTGCTTTTCCTTTATGTGTTGCTTCAAACCACATATCCTCGGACTCCTTTTCGTTCTCTGAGTTATAGATTTTTTTCACCATATTTTGTGAGAGTGTGACTAAAGAGGTATGGCTATCATAAGAATTAGAAAGATATCTTTCTAATATAATATCTTTCTATCATAAAAATTAGAAAGAGATTACCATTAGTGTAGACAGTAATACACAAATATGAATATGCAGGAGGTTGTATATTATATAATCATTCATTTGCAGAAAGTTCACAAAGTTGGGTAAACGCCAACAATTATTGTAGTTATTGCTTAGTGTACTGTGATGTTACTATATGCCATTTCTTCACTCTGCTGTGAATGAAGAAAAGTGTTGCAGGAAACAAAATCCCCTTGTTTTGTTACCCTTCCATCTTTTCCTATTTATAATTCTTAGTTTGTCAGCATTAAATCTATGTTTTACTATGGTTTGGAGGACAATGTAAGATGTGATTTTTAAAGTCCCCAGTTCCTATTTTAGCTGTGATGACTCTGAAGTGATCTAGTCTCGGCAGGATAGGACACTATGATTTGTTGAACATCATGCTGAAACGTTCTTGTGTGAACCTCATTCAGTCTTCAGCAACCTATGTGATTGTTGGCACCATGCCTGCTTAAAATTGGGAAAACATGGACCTAGAGATTTCCACACAGAGTGAAGTAAATCAGATAGAGAAAGACAAACAAATGCCATTTAATATTGCCTGTATGTGAAATCTTAAAAAAAGAGTTATAAAGGAACCTAGTTACAAAACAGAAGTAGAGTCAAGAGATGTAGAAAACAAACTTATGGTTACCAGGGGATAAGAAGGGAAGGAATAAATTGGGAGATTTGGACTGACATACACACAGTACTATACATAAAATAGATAACTAATAAAAATATACTGTCTAGCACAGGGGACTATCCTCAACACTCTGTAATGGCCTATATGGGAAAAGAATCTAAAACAAGAATAGATATATGTATATGTGTAACTGATTCACTTAACTGTACAGCAAAAACTAACATAACAAACTAAATCAACTGTACCCCAAATAAAAATTTAAAATAAATAAATAGAATAAAAATAAAATGAGACAACAAATAAATGATTCAGTAACTTGCCTAGGTCACCCTGTCAATGAATGGCTAAGCAGGAATTAGAAATCCAGTCCTATGTCACTAAAAAGGCCTTGTCTTTTCCACCACTCAGTCATTATTCTTTCTCTTTCTTTCCAAACCAACACATCATGTTGAGCACCGTTTTATGGCTTCCTTCCCAAGAGGCTCCCATATATGATGAAGCTGTGACAATTTGGGGTAGTTAAAAAGGCCAGCCTATGATCAAGAGTTTAGGATGGAGGATCAAGTGATCTAACTGGAAAAAGGCTTCACGGATCAGGTCCTGGACTAGCTGCTCAGACACTGCCCAGGGCTTAAGCGCAAGAAAAGAGCCCTTTATAGGAGGCAGAAAGCCGGGGTGAGAGGATTAGGGTGCTTTTGTGTGGATGTGTTGGCATGAGGGTGGTTTTCGTTCAGTGATAGCGGATCTCTTCTGCAACGTGTGTCTCACCCAGGAGGCGCAGTAGTAGAGCCCCGCATCCTCTTCGGTATATCCTGAGTGAGTTACTCGGCCATTTCCTTGCTTCATATCTTTCCTCACTAACCTCTTGTTCGTGAACAACATTCTCATTGGAGGAAATATACAGAATTCGTTTCAGAGGCTGCTCTGGCTTCTGTCAGTACCAGTGCAGGTATATATTCTTCTTTAACTTTTCTGTTTTTATTTGGCATTCCAGAAATGCTGTATTTCCTTTTTTCTTGGTAATGGATGTTATGCATTGAGTTATGGGAGTATCTCCACTTGTGTCTGAAAGAAAAAAAACAAGAGGAAAATTAATGAAAATTTGATGTTGATTAGCATAGTCTACATGTATTCTCTACTCATGAAAAGCCTGGGGACTGATGTTTACATTTTCTTCCAGAAGAACTCTAGGTATTGGTGGAATTTTTCAGCCTTGCTCGATAGACCATGTGACCAGCATCCACCTGAAAGGGGTGATGTGACTGTCCATGATCTATCCCCTTCCTTGGCTAAAGCCACTCGCATGTCCAGAAGGAGGCCGCAACCAAGACCTTGGGCAGGGGCAGCATGCTGCCGGCTCTTGTCGGGAGATGTGATTGAATAATGGGAAGATTGCAGAGAAAACCCGCAGGCTGATTTAGTAGGAGGATGTGGTGTTGAGAACACACAGCTAGGATTCAGGCTACAAGGATGGGGGCTGGTGGTAATTCTCAAACATGCTGTGGAAATAGGTCTGCTATTTCATCAGCAGATTTCTTTCAATCACCCTGTGATTTTTCACCAACCAGTGATGTTAGTATAAAGAAACAATTTTCTTGTTAAAGGACTAAAGTCCTTTATTGGTCTAATAGAGGGAAAGAGAAAGAAGAGGGAGGAGAGGCCAAAGTCCACACTGGACAGGCTCATGGGAAACTTCAAACATCTTTGATGGTCACTATACTGCATCAGGCAGTCACAGGTGTAGGGACAGCTTACTAGTAGTGTATGACCCAGCTCTATACTTTCTTTTTTTTATTTTTATTTTTTCCTTTACATTATCATGTTGGTTTTGCCATACATTGACATGAATCCGCCATGGGTATAACCCAGCTGAAGAAGACTTATTTCAAATTCATACTTTTGAATACGACCATTAAATGAGATCCTTAGAGATGCTGGGTCCTTGGAGTGCCTCAATATGCCTTAAAAGCAAAAGCCATTGTTATTTTCTATTATAACATGAGTGCAACCTCAGAATGGATCATAAAGAAACACAAACAGAAGAGGAGACAATGGCTTTTTGTCCCATCACACAGAGACAACTAGGAAGTAACAGTGCATTCTCTTACAAATTCATGTCTATTCCTTTTAAAATTTTGTCTCACATAAGTATGATGATGTACATGCAATGTTATGCTTTGTCTTTGTTATTTAATAGGACACCATGAACATTTTTACCTTCTGTAAGCTCTTCCTTGTACAGTCCTGACTCTTGGCAAGGTTCTTCTGCTGACCACCACCTTGACCCTCATTTAAGTTAGGGTCCCACAGGCTCTATTCATTTTACATGGAAGCCCGCAGAACGGGAGAGCAGAACAGAAAGCTCATTACTTGATTCATCGCTCAGTTTTGAACCCCTGTTATGCTCCCTTTGGTCACCCAGTAGCTTACCAAAATATACTGTATCATCTGTCTTCCTTTTCAAGCTTCATTTCCTTATTGTTCCACTTGTCTGCCTGCATCTCCCAAATAAATTCAGTTCAGCTCAGTTCATTTCAGTCACTCAGTCATGTAAACTCTTTGTGACCCCAAGGACCACAGCATGCCAGGCCTCTCTGTCCATCACCAACTCCCAGAGTTTACTCAAACTCATGTCCATCGTGTCAGTGATGGACTCCAACCATCTCATCCTCTGTCATCCCCTTTTCCTCCCACCTTCAATCTTTCCCAGCATCAGGATCTTTTTAAATGAGTCAGTTCTTCACATCAGGTGGCCAAAGTATTGGAGTTTCAGCTTCAGCATCAGTCCTTCCAATGAGTATTCAGGACTGATCTCCTTTAGGATGGACTGGTTGGATCTCCTTGCAGTCCAAGGGACTCTCAAGAGTCTTCTCCAACACCACAGTTCAAATGCATCCATTCTTCGGTGCTCAGCTTTCTTTTTAGTCCAACTCCCACATCCATACATGACCACTGGAAAAACCATAGCCTTGACTAGATGGGCCTTTGTTGGCAAAGTAATATCTCTGCTTTTAATATGCTGTCTATGTTGGTCATAACTCTCCTTCCAAGGAGTGTCTTTTAATTTCTTGGCTGAATTAACCAGATTGTTTTGAGTGTCCACTTTGAGGATACAAATAAATGCTCCTCCCCTCCTATACCGGCACTCCTTTGAAGATGAGATTTCCTTTCCAGACACCAAGGTCAAGCTGAGTCACCCTTCACACACTAATCTGTCTCTTTGAAATCTTGAAGAAGAGCACCCTTGTTGTGTCTGATGTCTGTTCTTTGTTAGGAGAGAAATAAAAATGTCATTGAGGCATCCCAAATGGTGCCGGGTGCCATTGTGGATGTGGTCTCAGACATGTTCCTGCATTACTGAGAACTTGAATTTTCTGAAGGGTATCAAACTCAGGGACACCACCAGTCCTTTGAAAAACTGTTCTCTGCTAGTGGCTGCCAGCTGCAAACTTATGGTCCTGGGGTCACCTTTTACTTCTTGCTGGCTCCAGTCTTATTTATTAACACAACAAACTGTGGTTTTTAAATCTGTGTCACCTGGACTGTTGCCTTCAGTTTAGCTCAAGTAAAAAAAAATTTGTATTCTTGTTAAAGATTGTTTATGGATTATTGGCATCAACAGGCTGTTGTGTCCCTTTACTAAAGGCTGCAGGTCCCATCAGGTGACCTCTCAATACCAATACCCTCCCGGTCATGTAGCAGTTCCATGTCCCTTCAGGTCTAAAGGGAGAGTGGCTTTGTACTGCCCTGGCAAAGCTGAAGAGTAGGGACAAAACTGAATGGTATGCAAAACTGAAAATATTTCCTTCACAGAAAATGCCTGACAACTCCTATTTTAGAACAATTAAAAAGAACGTTTACATTCATTTATTATACTCATAGCACATATTGTTTCTTTCTGTAAATTCAAATTTTGACCTATACTGTATGTTTTATACCTAAATAGCTTACTTTAATATAGCCAATAGAGTAGATTGACTGGCAATGGATTCCCTTAATTTTGTTTTGTCTGAGAATTCTTCATTTCTCCTGTATTTTGAAGTATATTTTTGCTGCGGTGTCCATTTCCTCTTCCATCATTTTAAAGATTTTATTCCATTGTCTTTTTGAGATTTCCCTGGTGGTCCAATGCTAAGACTCCATGCTCCCAATGCAGGGAGCCTGGGTTTGATCCCTTGTCAGAGAACTAGATCCTACATACCACAACTAGATCCTAAGACCCAAAGCAGCCAAATAAATAAAGACATATTTTAATAGATTTTAATTCACTGTTTTCTTGTTTGCATGCTTAATGAAGTGAATCTACTATTTTTTCCCCATCCAGCTACAGGCCTCTACCCCCATTCACTTAACTGTGACCACAAAGGAAATCACATCTCCACACTTCTGTTTCATCAGTTACAAAATGTGACTCATGACAGCACCAATGTCAGTGGATTATCTCAAATATGAGAACAATTTACCTAATTAGAACAGTGTCAGAAAGAGTAGCAACTGAATGCATGGCCACTGTGAGACTCTGCAGGTTCACTGCAGAATCCTGGGGAAAAGGATCCTGACAGTAGTGTCTACCTTGTTCTGGGATCATCTAATGGCCCTGGGGGGTCAGAGGCCTGTGCAAAAGGAACTGTGATGGTCAGGCTGTAACACAAACCCTGAGTGCAGTCAACAGTCACCCCATTCATGGAAGAAAGGGAAAGAGCCTCATCTCGCATTCACCCGGGTCTGCAGGGAACAACCAGACTCTGAACTTCTTCAGGATGGCCTGGGAGAGTTGAAGAGACATGGGATTTAGGAAAAGTCATTTTATCCCGCTACATGTTAAATTACTGGTATTGATGTGGAAAACATGAACATTACATTGCATCCGTGTTGTGAGGCTGATTATAAGATGCAATAAATATCACCAGCGGGTTTTCTGGCACAGGGTGATTTCCTCTTTGAGACTGAGCCATGTAACTTGCAGGTAATCTCTGGATAGTTAAGAAAAAAATCATACAGGACTCTCTTTCCTTAGTGGGAGGCTTAGGCAGGGCTCCCAGCTCTGCAACCTCTGTGGCTGCCTCTGTTGAGGATGTGGTGAGCACAGACCTGGTAATGGTTCTTGTGTGTGTTATCCAAGAAACTCTCACACTGTGGCCATACAACCAGCCGGCACAGTAGTACGTGGCTTCATCTTCTTCCTCTAAGAAACTTATTTTCAAGGTAGAGGTGGAAGAGGGAGCATTTTTTCTGGCCTCAAGCTTGTTTTTCTTCCCTCCTAAGTGATTTAGCACAGGGGCTCCTGAGACATATAGTAGCTGTTCTAAACCCTGATCTGGTTTTTGCCGGTACCAGTGGATGTAATCTTTGCTAAAGTCTTCAGAGAACACCTTACAAGACATAATTACACTCTTTTCTCTTGTTCCAGTAACTGATACTTCAGGTTGCTCCAAAGTTAATTGCCCAAGGCCAACTGCAAGCAAAGAAGAAAAATTCCCATAAACAAAAGACATGTGAAGAGGCAACAAGAAAGACCTTCTTCAGTCTCCTGTAGACTGAAATGACTGAGAGGGCAACTCACAAGACCAGAGGGAGGAGAAGAGGACCGCTTCCAGGAGTGCCATCTCATCACCAGACTGACTTCCAGGGAGGAGGTAAAAAAGGCAAAGTCTGTTGGTAGGAAATCTCAGGCCAGTAGCAGGGAAGTGGGCCTGAATCTTGTGTCCCAGAGGAAGAGGTGGATCTGATGGTATGGTTGTCTGGGGTTCTTCATAATTTGCAACAGATACGAGCAGCTGTGGTTTCACGGGGATTTCCTGCCCCTGAGTCCTGGACAGACGGTTTAAGAGAAAGATCATGATCTGGACAGACAACCCAGAGATGAATGTGTATACTTGAGGATGGGGCTGCCCTCCCAGCTGCTCAGCATATCTCCCTGAAATTTCATACCATAGTAACGTTGCTGCAGAAATATGAAGGTATCCCTGCTGTGTTCTTTCTCTATGTCTATCTTTCTGTAACTGGTTGGTGATCCAGGACTCATGTATGAAACCTGACCTTTATTTTCTGTAATGCTACAGAAAACTATCAGACAGTAGAACATCTTCTTGACATGATATGCTACAGATGTAAGCACTGGAATATTTTTGCATTTTTTTAATTAACTGAGATGTCACCATGTAAATTACCATTCAGAGAAATCATACTTTGTTTACAATCTGGGTGCATTCAAAAAGGGACTAAATTGCAATTGCTTGTAGATCTTTGAGACAGAGCAATCTGTGGAAATCAGCTTCTACTCAACCTGGACTGGAGAACAGTTTCATGAGCATTATGTCACATGCAGGAGTATTTTAAAAGTAATGTTCTGTTGAATATGCAGTGAGGACCTTTAAAATTAATATGACATCTAATATGTATTGAGGACTTTCTATTCATCAGGCATGGTTCTAAATGTTCTTATATTACTTTATTTAATCTTCTTCACTATCTTGGGAGGTAGCTGTTATGAACATCTCCATTTGACAATGGAGAACAGTGGCAAACAGACTCATTTAAAGACTTGGAGCTGGTAAATGTGGTAACTCCCATAAGCAACCATTGTTTATTAAAGGAAATGGGTGAAATAAGATGTAAAGAAAAGCACAGATCATTTTCTTTGAAAATTTCTCTGTATTTTTATGGCTAGAGATCGGATTGGTGGGTATTATTTATATAAATATACATTTAAGTGGAATTTGCATTTTTAGCTTTATATTCTTTGGTTAACTTATGATTGTAAGCAGCACAGGTTTTTAAATGTAATTTTATTTATTTATTTATTTATTTTTGGCTGTGCTGCCTCTTCACTGCTGCTTGGACTTTTCTCTAGTTGCTGAGAGCAGAAGCTACTCTCTAGTTGTGGCGTGCGGACTTCTCATTGTGGTGGCTTCTTTTGCTGCAGACCGCAGGCTCTAGGGAGCATGGGCTTCAGTAGTTGTGGCTCTCAGGCTCTAGGGCACAGGCTCAGTAGTTGTGGCACATGGGCTTAGTTGCTCCATGGCACGTGGGGATCTTCCCACATCAGCAACGGTACCCTGCATTGGCAGGTGGATTCTTTACTACCTAGACACCAGGGAAGCCCCAGCAACATGGTTTTAAGTAATCTATGTGATATTATTTTTAATTATTAATAATTATTTTTAATGACTAAAGAAAATTAAACAATTTCCAATACCACTCACCCCATCTAACATGGGCTGAATTATTTAAGCTTCTTTTCCCTCACTTTGCACAGGTGCACCTTGCCTGCATACATATCCATTATTTTTCTATCTTAAATTTTCTAACTTTAAATTTGTTTATTTATTTATACTTTTGGCCACACAGGCTCTGTAGTTGCCCCACAGCATGTGGAATCTCAGATGCCTGACCAAGAATCAACCCCAAGTCCCCTGCATTGAAAGGCGGATTCTTAACTACTGGAAACTTTGTTTTTAATGGCTGCATAGTTTTCTATCCTTTGAACACAATGTAAATCTTTCCCTGTTATTCACCGTTTATCCTGACCTGTCAGAAGCTGCTGGAGACTTCTCCTCTAAGATCTGATACAGAGGGCCCTACTGTGGACATCCCATTACTGCTTCATGGGGTGCTTTTGATTACTAAGTGAGCCATCATGTGAAGAAGGGAGCAGAAGTAGGTTGACAAGTTTGTCTTCGAGTTCCTGTTTCAAAAGGGCTTATATTCTCAGATCATTTGTTTCTCTCAGGTCTGGGTCTCTACCTTAGCTTGTGTGCAAAGTTTAGGTAAACAATAATGCCGTATTTAGTTTCAAGAAATCAACTGCAGCCTGCACTGAGTGTATCCGATGGATAGAAATTAACTGGACAGGAAGTCACAAAAGATTACCTGCATTAGAGGTAGAAGGAGAAGGGCTGACGTACTGATTCTATGTCAGTCTCTCCTGTGAGTCCCCCCTTTTTTTCTTTCAATGGCTTCCCTGAATTAGAAATGGAATTGGAGTCTGAAGAAGAGGGGATCATGGGGATGACTATGTTACCGTGACCTTGGAAATTATCGAATAAATAAGGGTATACTCACGGCACAGATGTGAAGTGATATCCACGGGGTGACTGGTATGTGCTGTATAAGAATGTGTGGATTGCAAGGTAGTCCTCCTTTGTTTCACAATGATTTGAGAAGTGGCATCACAAACAATAGAATTTTTATTCAAATACTTTGGAAAATAAATTGATAACTTATTGGCATTTCATGTATTCTTTGAGGACTGCTAATGATTCAAATGCTGCTCACAAGACCCAGCATAAAATAGTAAATTGTGCCAGTGAATGTTCCACAAAGGTGAGTTTTGTGTTCTCCATGGAGGTAGGAGTGACACGTAGCACTTCTTTTTACCCCCTTAGAATGAGGAGGACAGACTCCAGAGCGACACTCCCTGGGTCCAACCCTATTCTACCAGGTACCCGCTGTGTGACCTGAACAAGTTCCTGAGACACATAGGGTCTCATTTTCCTCATGAGTCAGTGGGCTTTATAATAATAATAGAAGTCTCACAGGTTGTCATGAGGGTTAAGGGCTTCGTACATATGTGCAAAATACTGAGAACACGAATAAAGAATTCTCTCACACACAAAATTATTAGCTGTTCTTCTCTTGGACCATCCTCTCTCTTTCTTTATAGGCAGGTATGAGGTGGCTTTCTTCCTACTCACAATATGAAGAATTCATCTGTTGGCTCCAGTGGCTCAGCCCTCTACTCTAATGACATCATGCTGGCACATCCCTGCCTGTGAAGTGAGGAACCATCTTCCTCCTCCCATAGAAAAAGACACTTATTCCATCCCAAATTTACCTCAAGTATTCTGTTTGTTATACAGAATTATGATCTTTAAATTTTCAGGATAGCCTTGCAGTTCAGTTAAAAAAGCACAGACTTCTTATCTCTGGTTAATCATTTTAACTGTCTAAGCTTTCATTTCTTTATCTGTAAAATGGGCAGATAATGATTATCATGCAGGAGAGCTCTAATAATTATGTGTGGTAATATATATGTTCCATGCCTAGGAGTCCTGGTACACAATGATCCCCTTCCTCAGCCTGAACTAGTCACAGTTAGTGGAACACACTGGATGGTGACATGATAAATAAAGCTCATGTCCACTCATTCGCAGACAAGACTTGAGTTCATTAGGAAAGAAAATTTGAGAACATTATAGTCAGAAATGCTTGGTTCTCAAGGTGAGTCCTAATACATGAACACAAGCCAAGGTGGCCTCTTGGAATTCTCAAGAAGGCAGCAGAGATGGTGAGACAGAGGCTGGAAGCCCAGGCAGGAAGCAGCTGACTTTGCTCCTGTGGGAAGACTATGATGGGGCAGAGTCCCAGAAGAGGCAGTTGTTATGCTGTGTTGGCATCTTTAGTGCTGTGGGTCCCAACAGCATAGTATTCAATGATTACATCTTTTTCTATGAAATTTGTGGTAAGGACTGAACCCAGCTCAGTTCAGTCACTCAGTCATGTCCGGCTCTTTGCAACCCCATGGACTGAAGCACGCCAGGCTTCCCTGTCCATCACCAACTTCCGGAGCTTGCTTAAACTCTTGTCCATCGAGTCAGTGATGCCATCCAACCAGTCCACTGAGTCGGTGATGCCATCCAACCATCTCATCCTCTGTCGTCCCCTTCTCCTCCTGCCTTCAACCTTTCCCAGCATCAAGGTATTTTCCAATAAGTTCTTCACATCAGGGGGCCAAAGTATTGGAGTTTCAGCTTCAGCATCAGTCCTTCCAGTGAATATTCAGGACTGATTTCCTTTAGGATTGACTGGTTTGATCTCCTTGCAGCCCAAGGGATGCTCAAGAGTCTTTTCCTGAACCACAGTTGAAAAGCATCAATTCTTCAGTGCTCAGCTTTCTTTATCGTGCAGCTCTCACACCCATACATGACTAGTGGAAAAACCATAGCTTTGACTAGATGGACCTTTGTCGGACTTTTTTCAGCAAGTGACTGTACTACCTAGTATTTTATTTTCCTCATGGGTCAAATCTGTCTCATGATAAGAGAAAAAACACTTATAAATAGTGCAGCTTAAAGGATCTAATATATGGAAAGCATTGAAAACACTGATAGAGAATTCATTCACACAGCACACATACACACACAAACCAAAGTTAGCTTTTCTGTTCTTGGCAGATTCTCTTCTTTGCTGGGGGGCCTCACCATAAGCCAATGAGGGATCTTCATTACCAACCAGAGATCAAACTATGCCCCCTGAAGTGGAAGTGTGAGTTCTAAATACAGGGCTGCCAGGGAAGTCCCACTTTCTATTCTTCCACAAGCAGAATCCAGGTAACCAAGGATGATGGGCTCATCCAACCACTCCAATGAGCCAGAGCTCTATTCTGATGACATCTTGCCAGCAGAATCATTTTCCTCACATCTCCAAAAAAGGTGCACTTTTTTCCATCCCTTACCTACCCACCTGTATGCTAGTGTTCACTTAAAGAATTGCAATTCTTAAACATTTCAGTGTGATCTCAAGGTCCAGATCATCAACATGGACTTCTTGTCTTAGGCTAATCATTACAGTTAAATTCTCTACACTTTCATTCCTTTAGTTGTGAAACAGACCAATTACACTTACACTACAGCATTTCTGTCTGAAGTATATGTTGTAATAATGGCACATGATAATGCCCTCTTTCAACCTGAATCTTGCCCACATTCAGAAGTCTCTGGATTGGGAGATCATGAACGGTAGCACAGCCTGTGTGCCTTCAGACAAGATTTCAGTTCATTGAAATACAGTGTCAAAAATAAAAAAGCTTTGGATGCACAGCTCTTGGGGTCTGCTGGAAGGCCATATGCAAGCATGATCCAAGATGACTTCCCAGAAAGCTCAGGAAATGCTGCAGATGAGGTGGGGCTGAGGCAGGGAGCCCAGGTGGGGAACTGGTATGTGGTTGCTGCTGGTGGGAAGGGTGTGGGTGGGCACAGATACAGGGAGGGGATCTTGTGTGGGTTATCGCCACAGTTCTAGTATCGTGAGCTCCAGCCAGCACAGTAGTAAATGCCCATATCTTCTTTTTCTATGAAATTTACTGTAAGGATCGAAGTGAACATTCGAGCATCTTTTCTTGCCTCAATTTTGTTCTTCCCATCTACTTGATTTCGAGCTGCAATTGTGGTTGAGATCACATAAATCAGATGCTCCAAAACCTGATTCAGTTTAACCCGGTACCAGTGAATGGCCTCTAACCCAAAATCTGTGCTCTCTATCTTGCAACGTATGTCAATACTTTTCTTTACTTCTGTGGAAAGGGATATCTGAGCCTGCTCCACTTTTGATAACTCATGTCCAATTGTAAATAAAAGAAGAGAATTTCTAATGAACTTCTGATAATGTAAGAAATATCCAAGAATTTCTTTGCTCATTGATCTAAAGTGAAATGATCAGGGAGTGACTCACAAGCCCAGAAGGAGAAAAATATGAATGCTTCCAGTGGTGACATCCTGTCTGCTGGGCTGTGTGTTCAAAGAGAAGGCAGGAAGGTGGGGACCTGGTGGCTGGATGCCTCAAATCGGTGTAACGGTGTGGCCTAAACCAAAAAGGAGGAGGAAGTGGATGGTCTAGCGGGTCCTTGGGCTGTTAGTGCTGGCTGCAAGCTCATTGGTCTTGAGTCTCCTGTTTCCTCTGGTTTTCCCACTGGCCCTGCTGATCTCAAAATGAAGCTAGTGGTCACTGGAAGGTTATTTGGCATGAATGTGAAGGAGCCATGGAGGAGTCTTGATTTCTGTAGACTGAAAATGATTTCTATTTGCCCAGGAGCTAGTTTATAAACATTTTTTCTCAGCATAGTATTTTCAAATATTGCATGTTTAATAAACATTGATTTTTATGGTAGCAAATATTTAACAAGCGTTTTCTATTTGTTAGGCTGTTTTTCTAAATGTTTTTCATCTTACAGCAGTCCCATGATATTGATGTTGGTAGTTCTGATTTAATAGATCAGGAAAATGGGTTTTTTTCTGAGGAAAAACGTGGAGTGACGTGACTCAACATAAGTCACCCAGCTCTTGAGTGGGACGTGCTAGGAAAAATGCTTATTGAGGAGATTCAGACAAATAGGATAAAGGTGAAAATAAAAATGCCTGTGATCATACTACCAAAATCAACAAGTCTTATCACTACAGTGTCTTAATTTCTAGATTTCTTCCTTGCAAATATATAGATAACAATACAATAGTATGGATTATAAATATATTTATAAACTACTGCATGTCATTTGGTTGGTTCATTTATTCTATTTACATTTAAAGTAATTATAGAGGGACTTCCCTGGTGATCCAGTGGCTAAGACGCCTCATTTCCAATGCAAGAAGCCTGGGTTTGATCCCTAGATAGAGAACTAGATCCCACATCCTGCAGCTAAGATCCAGCACAGCCAAATAAATACAGAATAAAATAAACAAAGTAATTATTGATATGTATGTATTTATTGCCTCTTCATTAATTGTTTTGTGGAGTCTTCCAAAGGTTTGCTTTTGATCTTTGCTTCTCCTTTTACTGTCTTCCCTGTCATTTAATTACCGTCTTTAGTGTTATTTAGGTTTCTTTCTCTTTTGTGTGTGTCTATTATAGATGTTTGGCTTGTGGCTACCATGAGGTTTATATGTAGAAATCTATATAGAGGATATTTTAAGTTGCTTATCTCTTCAACTCAAACATATTTAAACAACCTTTCCTTTTTACTCCACACCATCATATTTACTGTTTTTTTAACCTGTTTTGTGTCTTTTTCTTTTTCATTTCCTTAATTGCTTATTGTGGATATAGATGGTTTTACTAATTTCATCTTTTAACCTTCCTAACAGCTTTATATGTGCTTGATTTACCACTTTTACTGTATATTTGCATTTATCAATGAGATTCTTCCTTTTTTAATTTTCATATTTCTAGTTGCAGCCTCTTCTTTGCTACTTAGAGAAGTTCCTCTGTTGTCTCTTGTAAAGCTGGTTTGATGGGGCTGAATATTTTAACATTTTCTTGCCTGTAAAACTTTTGTTATCTCTGTCATATCTGAATGGAAGCTTTCCTGGTTAGGATATTCCTGGTTGTTAGGCTTTCCTCTTTCGTTGTTTAAATATGTACTCTCTTCTTGACTGCAGTTTTCCTCCTGAAAAGTTAGTTGAGAGCCTTATGTGTCCAGACACTAATAAGCTAGAGGCAGGATTCCACAGTGACACTTGCCAGGACAGGTGTCCCTGTGGTAGAACAAGTTCCCCAAAATGGCCGCCGCCGGAGTCTGTGTCCTGTGGGTGAGCTCCGGTTGCCTCCTGCCTCTCTGGGAAGCTCACCAACATCAGCAGGTGAATCTCACTCAGGCTCCTTTCATATTACTGTGGCTTCCCTGTGAGATTTTGTGTGCAACCTGTGTGAATGGGGTGTCTATATACCACAGACCTCTAACTCTCCCAAAAGTAAGCCTTGCCTGCCTTCAAAGCCAAATGTTATGGGGTCTGGTCACTCTAGCACAGGACCCCCAGGCTGGGGAGCCCTATGTGGAACTTGGTACCTGCATTTCTTGGGGAGAAACTCTGTGATTGTTGTTTTCCTCCTGTTTGTGGGTCACCTATCTTGGCTTATGAATCTTGTTTATACTGTTCCTTACCCCCTTCTACTCATCTTGTAGTTCCTTCTTTATATCTTTATTTGTAGAAGATCTTTTTTTGCTAGTCTTTGGGTCTTTCTCATCAGCAGTTTCTCTGTAAATAGGTGTAATATAGGTGTGCCCATGGGAGGAGATGAGCTGAGGTTCTTCTTAGTCTGCCATCTTCTTTGATCATTCTTTTCATCCAGACTTGTTTTGTCTTTCCTTTGCACCAGGAAACTTCATAGTCAATTTATTTAAAACTCTCTTTCTTAAATTGGTATGAAAGTGAAATTGTTAGTCTTTAAGTTGTTTGTGACTCTTTGCTTTCCCCTGGACTGTAGCCTGCCAGACTCCTCTGTCCATGGAATTCTCTGGGCAAGAATATTGGAGTGAGTAGCCATTCCATTCTCCAAGTGGTCTTCCCGATCCAGGGATGGAACCCAAGTCTCCTGCAGTGCAGACAGATTCTTTACAATATGAGCCACCAGGGAAACCCAAATTGGTAGAGATGATCTTATTTACAAAGCAGAAATAGAGACACAAAAGTAAAGAACCAATGCATGGACATCTAGGTGGAAGGGGAGATGAATTTGGAGACTGAGATTGACACATACACTATTAAGACTATGTATAAAACAGATCAGTAATGAGAACCCTATATAGCTGAGGAAACTTGATGCCCTATGGTGGCCCAAAAGGGGAAGGAAACCCAACAAAGAGGATATATATGGATATGTATGTCTGATTCACTTTGCTGTACAGCTGAAATTAGCACAACATTGTTAATCAACTATGCTAAAATAAAAATTTTAAAATATATATAGGAATCTGTGGTGGTGGTTTAGTCACTAAGTTATGTCTGACTTTTTGTGACCTCATGGACTGTGGCCCGCCAGGCTCCTCTGTCCATGGAATTTTCCAGGCAAGAATACTGGAGAGGGTTGTCATTCCCTCCTCCAGGGGATCTTTCTGACCCAGGTATCGAACCCCTGTCTCAATGCATTTCACACAGTCTCCTGCCTGGCAGGCAGATTCTTTACTGACTGAGCCACTAGAGAAAACTTTAGGGGCCTGGGTAGATTAATTTTTACTCTAAAAAGCAACAGTCTCTCCACTAAAAAACTGTCATGGACATAAGCAGTATAGGTCAGGATGTAAATCAAAATATAAGAACACCAGAAATGGGAGAGGAAAGGCTGAAGGCTCATATATCCATATTCTTGCAAGAAACCTGCTACAGATACTGCTATTAGAAAATAAGAATTTTGTATTGTTTTACATTGAAAAGCCAATAGATAATTTATTGACATTTTACTTATTCTGAGAAGACACCTACTATTCCAATCTTGGGCACATGCTTTAGCACCAAATAGTAACATGAGTCAGTTAGTGTTCTATGATGCTCAGTATAACCTCGTCTGTGGCGCTGGGAACAATGGATCCATCCTTTCATTGTCTTTCCATTTGTTGTTGCTGTTTAGTCCCTAAATCTTCTGCAATTTATGACCCCATGGGCTATAGTCCACCATGCTTTTCTGTCTATGGGATTTCCCAGGCAAAAATATTAGAGTGAGTTGCCATTCCCTTCTCCAGGGAATTTTCCTGAGACAGGGATCAAAACTGAGTCTCCTGCTTGGCAAGCAGATTCTTTACCACTGAGCCACCAGGGAAGCCTGGTCCTTTAGTTAAGAAGTGGTTTCATGTAATAATCAAGAGGAGCTAGAGGATCTGGATCCTTTTCCTACTCTGCTGACTAGCCATGGACCATCTGTGTGATTGGACAAATGATTGAACCACCTGGTACTTTATTTGCCTCATGAGTCAAATATATTTCATGATAAGAGAAAATATCTTACAGATAATCCAGTTTAAAGGAGCTAATACATGCAAGGCATTGGGAGCACTTATAGGGAATTCATTCAGACACACCAGTGTTAGTTTTTCTGGTCTTGGCAGGCATTCTCTCTTCTTTTCTAGGAGGCCACACTTTAGCCCCTGAGGTTCTCACTCTGGCCCTCAGATTTTCTTTTGCTCCATTTTCATGGGCTTTTCCTCTCTTTGTCTTTTAGCCACTGCCATTTTGGACTCCTTTTTCCTATTCTAACTACCTAACAACTCTATGACAGATCCTCATTCCCCAACCAGGGATCAAAACGGTGCCCCCCTGCAGTGGAAGCATGGAGTCCTAACCACAGGCCAACAGGGAAGTCCCACTTTATCTTTTATTCACAAGCAGAATCTGAGTAAACAAGGATAGTGAACTCATCTAAGCATCCAGGGAGTTACTCACAAGCACCAATGACACAGAGTTCTATTCTGATGATATCATGCTGGCAGAATCCTTTTACCCATACTTCTCAAAAATAAGGCACTTGTTTCATCCCTAATAATCTAGTGTTCACTTAAAGAATTGCAATCAAACTTTTCAGTGTGATCTCACAGTCCAGTTCAAAACATGGATTTCTTTTCTTTGGTGATTATTAGGATTAAATTTTCCAGATTTTTATTTCTTTATTTGTAGAATGAACCAATAATAGTTGTACAGCAGCCTTGTTGTCCTGAGTATATGTCATAATAAAGGAATATGATAATGCCCTTATGTGAAACTTGCCCACATACAGAAGTCTCTGGATGGAGAGATGATGAACGGTGGCACAGTCTGTGTGCCCTCAGTCCCTAGAATTCCCAAGAATTCTCTTCATTGGGATACAGTGTCAAATAAAGCCTGAATGTCAAGTGCAAGTGTGATCCAGGATGACTTCCTGGAAAGCTCAGGAAGTGCTGCAGATGAGGCGGGGCTGAGGCGGGGAGCCCAGGTGGGGAACTGATTGCTGCTGGAGGGAAGGATGTGGGTGGGCACAGACCCAGGGAGGGGATCTTGTGTGGGTTATCACCACAGTTCTAGTACCGTGAGCTCCAGCCAGCACAGTAGTAAATGCCCACATCTTCTTTTTCTATGAAATTTACTGTAAGGGTCGAAGTGAACATTCGAGCATCTTTTCTTGCCTCAACTTTTTTTTCCTTTCCACCTACTTGACTTTGAGCCACAATTCTTGTTGAGGTCACATAAACCAGATGCTCCAAAACCTGATTCCTTTTCTGCCGGTACCAGTAAACAGTTTCTGATTCAAAATTTGTGCTCTCTATCTTGCAAATTATGTCAATACTTTTCTTTACTTCTGTGGAAAGGGATATCTGGGTCTGATCCACTTTTGATAACCCAAGTCCAGCTGCAAGTAAAAGAAGAGAATTTCTAATGAACTTCTGATGATGTAAGAAATATCCAAGAATTTCTTTGCTCATTGATCTAAAGTGAAATGATCAGGGAGTGACTCACAAGCCCAGAAGGAGAAAAATATGAATGCTTCCCGCGGTGACATCCTGTCTGCTGGGCTGTGTGCTCAAAGAGAAGGCAGGAAAGTGGGGACCTGGTGGCTGGACACCCCAAGTCAGTGGTAAGAGGGCGTGGCTGAATAGGGGGAGGAGAAGAAAGTAGCCAGACTAATGTGTCCTTGGGCTGTTGGTGTTGGTTGCAGGCTCCTCAGGCCTGAGTCTCCTGTTTCCTCTGGTCCTTCATTGGTTCTGCTGATCTCAAGATAAAACTAGTGGTTTCTGGAGAATTATTTGATATGACTGTGAGGGAGCCATGGAGGAGTCTTGATTTCTGTAGAATGAAAATGGTTTCTGTTTGCCCAGGAGCTAGTATTTTTCTCAGCTTAGTATTTTCAAATATTGTGTGTTTAATAAACATTGACTTTTATGGTAGCAAATACTTAATGAGCTTTGTCTATTTGTTAGGCTATTTCTCTAAATGTTTTTCTTCTCACAGCAATCACATAATATTGGTGCTGGTACTTCTGATTTTAAGATCAGGAAAATGAGGTTCAGAGGAGCAATGTGACTCAACAAAAGTCACCCAGCTCTTAAGTGGGATGTGCTGGGAAAGATGTTCATTGAAAAAATTCAGAGAAACAGGTAAAGATGGAAATAAAAATGCCTATGATCCATATAGTTGATTCACTTTGTTGAATCACTGTTTCTTACCTGTTTTGTGTTAGCAGAAGCTAACATAACATTGAAAGCACTCATAGACCAATAAAATAATTAAATATACCTGTGATCATTTTACCAAGACCAGCAACTGCTATCATTATGATGTTTTAACTTCTAGATTTCTCCCATGGAATATATAGATATTAACTTGATATTATGAATTATAAATATATTTAAAAGCCACTCTATGTCCTTTGATTGGAGCATTTATTCTATTTGGATTTGAAGTAATTATTGATACATATGTACTTATTGCCTTTTCTTTAATAACTGTTTTGTAAGGTTATTCAATGGTTCATTTTTGTTCTTTCCTTCTTCTTTTGCTGTCTTCCCTTTGAATTTAGTAATGTCTTTAGTACTGTGTTTGGATTCCTTTCTGTTTCGTGTGTTATCTTTCATAGATGTTTGGTTTGTGGCTACCATGAGTTTATATGTAGTAGTCTATACAGAGAATATTTTAAGTTGCTTGTCTCTTAAATCAAACAAATTTTAACAACTTTTCATTTTTACTCCACACCCCCCATGTTTACTGTTTCTTACCATTTTGTGTCCTTTTCTTTTGCATTTCTTCTTCTTATTGTGAATGTAGACAATTTCCCTGCTTTTCATTGTCTCTTAACCTTCCTCATAGCTTTATGTGTGCTTGACTTACCACTTTTACTGTATATTTGCCTTTATCAATGAGATTCTTCATTTTTTATTTTCATAGTTCTAGTTGTGGCCTTTTCTTTTCTATGTAGAGATGGTCCTCTTACTTTTTTTAAATTAATTTGGCAGTACTGAACTCTATTATCTTTTTCTTGTCTTTAAAATTTTTGATATCTCCACCATATCTGAATGAAAGCTTTTTCTAGATAGAGTGTTTTTAGTTGTAGATTTTTTCCTTTAATTATTTTAAGTATATCATGTCACTCTCCTCTTACCTCTAGATTTCCTCCTGAAATGTCAGCTGAGAGCCTTATGGGTTCAGACACCAATAATCTAGAGGCAGGATTCCACAGTGATACTTGCCGGCACCAGTTCCCCACAATGGCCGCCGCCGGAGTCTGTGTCCTGTGGGTGAGCTCCGGTTGCCTCCTGCCGCTCTGGGAGGCTCACCTACATCAGCAGGTGACTCTCGCCCAGGCTCCTTCCATATTATTGTGCTGCCCTGTGAGATTCTGTGTGCAGTCTGTGTGAATGGGGTGTCTATATCGCACAGACCTCCGACTCCCAAAAGTAAGCCCTGCCAGCCTTCAAAGCCAAATGTTATGGGGTCTGGTCATTCCAGTGCAGGACCCTCAGTCTGGGGAGCCCTGCAAGGGGCTTGGTACTTGTGTTTCTTGGGGAGAAACTCTGCAATTGCTATTTTCCTCCTGTATGTGGGTCACTTATCCTGGCTTATGAGTCTTGTTTATACTGCTCTTAATCCCCTCTATCCATCTTGTTTCTTCTTTATATCTTTATTTGTAGAAGATCTTTTTTGATAGCCTTTGGGTTTTTCTCATCGATAGTTTCTCTGTAAATGGTTAGAATGTTGTTGTGCCCATGGGAGGACATGAAAACCCAGGGTTTTCCTACTCTGCCATCTTCTTTGATCATTCTTTTTAACCTAGACTCATTTTCATGCCTTAGGACCAGGAAGTTTCATAGAGCTAATTTATTTAAAACCTGTTTCTATTTGCAGTTTTTAAGGAATCTCCACACTGTTTTCCATAGTGGCTGTACTAGTTTGCATTCCCACCAACAGTGTAAGAGGGTTCCCTTTTCTCCACATCCTCTCCAGCATTTATTGCTTGTAGATTTTTGGATTGCAGCCATTCTGACTGGTGTAAAGTGGTACCTCACTGTGGTTTTGATTTGCATTTCTCTGATAATGAGTGATGTTGAGCATCTATGGAAAACAGTGTGGAGAGTCCTTAAAAAACTGCAAATAGACCTGCCATATGACCCAGCAATCCCACTGCTGGGCATACACACCGAGGAAACCAGAATTGAAAGAGCCACGTGTACCCCAATGTTCATTGCCGCATTGTTTACAATAGCCAGGACATGGAAGCAACCTAGATGCCCATCAACTGATGAATGGATAAGAAAGCTGTGGTACATATGCACAATGGAATATTACTCAGCATTAAAAAAAAAATTCATTTGAATCAGTTCTACTCAGGTGGATGGAACTGGAGCCTATTATCCAGAGTGAAGTAAGCCAGAAGGAAAAACAAAAATACAGTATACTAATGCATATATATGGAATTTAGAAAGATAGTAACGAGAACCCTGCATGCAAGACAGCAAAAGGAACGCAGATGTATAGAACAGACTTGTGGACTCTGTGGAAGAGGGCAGGGGTGGGATGATATGGGAGAATGGCATTGAAACATGTTTATTATCATATATGAAATCAATCGCCAGCCCAGGGTTGATGCTCGGGGCTGGTGCACCGAGATGCCCCAGGGGGAGGGAATCAGGAGGGAGGAGGGAGGGGGTTCTGGAGGGGGAGCTTATGTATACCCATGGCGGTTTCATGTCATTGTATGGCAAAACCAACACAATAAAAAAATAAATAAATAAAACCTGTTTCTTATCTACTTGATTCTATGAACTTACTACCTCTTAACTAAGAGCACATAAAGGTCATTTTTATTTATTAAAGAAAAACAAGAACACATCCCTGTGCAGAATTAGAAAAAGGAATTATCCTGAGGCTAACATAGTCAGATCCTGTAGGTAAAGGGAGGCTGGCATGGGTTGGGATTCCAAATCTCTAGGCACCTTGAGTAGAGGTCAGTGGTAGAACATATATACCCTACCACTCTGCCACATGTGAGGTGTGGGAGCATCATTGTTGTATATAACTGATGTATCTCCTTGTTTTGACATTGAAAGAGGCACTAATCACCACTTTAAAATAGTTTCCACTGTTTCAGAATGCTCCCTTGCAGGTTAGTTCAGTCCCTTTGAGTACATCCTTTATCTTTTTTGTTTCTCTCTCATCCTCCCTCTCATCCCCCAGATGGCTTCACTACACACAGGAGGAGTGTGAATTCTTATAGTCATCCTCCCATCCCCACTGTGTTCTCATCAGCTTCCAGCTCTTTGCCCTGCTGGTCTCCAGGATTTGGTCTCTTCTCCTGAACTGGCTGGTGTAAGAATCAGAACTTAAAATACCACTATTGATTCTACTTCTTACATCGCTTGAAATCACACAGTCTTGTACGTCAATTGTATCTCAGTAAATCTGAGAAAAACTAGGCAAAATTAAAGAAGCAAAGATGAGCTTGTTCTGGGCACAGCCGCTGTCACCGTCCGTGGGTGGCAAATCTCATGGGTTAGTTTCAACGGAAGAAGGACTACAGGTAACATGATTCATTTAGGAAAACAAAAATATGCTGATTACGAGTTTCCAAAACATTATCTTCATCGCATGTTATTGTGAATGTTTAAGTCCAAGCATGGAGTTCGGAGCCTTAATTATGTGTCCATCTATGATATTTCTTGGTGAAATAAATTCACAAAACACAGAAGATAGATGATTTTCTTAGACTTTTGTTCTCCGCTAGGGAGAAGGGTCCTAGAGAACAGTGTACAGAAACAGAACTCTTTACGAGGTGCCCCAGGGTGACCTTCAAGCCATGACTTCTTGAGTGGCTACTCATTATGTCCAGAGCAGGCTCCCCTAGGTAGGGCAGCAGGTCTGGGTCAACCCATATTTCCTCACAAATGCCAGAGTATATGTTTATACAGTTAACAAACACTAAGGGGATTCACAGTGGCCCAATAGTGCAATTGAAGCAGCATGGACTATTTGCTGGGACTGATAATTACCCTCTCTAAGCATAAATTCCTTCTTCCATGAAACACACTTATTTGCAGGGTTTTTCTTAATGATAATCATATGAGCTTCTGAATATGTATGATAAGTTATCTGGCAGCCAGTGGGAACTAAATGGTTATCAAGTCCATTATGTTCATTGTCAGTACCTTTGGCCCAAAATCTTCACAGTTACTGAAAATCTCTGGAAATTAAATAATGCATCTTGTCTTCTTTCTCTCTGAGACAATCAGGCCATTTCAACACTCATAGTCTCTAAGTAGGAATCCATATCAACAGGAAATGATGTCAAAGCAGACATTTAGGGGCATAGTTACTAACATCTGTAGGGGTACAATCGATAGCCATCAGACTCCCTTTCCTCTTTTCTTTGATATAAGGTATAGACCTGAGAAGCACAGGAAGTGCTGCAGGCTGAGGCTGAGGTCTAGTCAGGGCTGAGGTCTGGACTCAGGACCAGGGTTGCTCCACGTTGGGAAGGATGTGGTCACAGTCATGATAAGGAGTGTTTGTGCTCATTTTCTTGGGCTCTAAAGGTACTCTAAAGTTTCCAGGGGCCGTTATATTAGGTCTTCATTTCATCTTCTTTTGTGAATTTTACAGACTCTATGGTTGCAGTTCTTTAATCATAACTGAACTTGAACACAGTCATTGTTTTTTTTTTAAGTAAATATCTGATTTTCAAACTCCTGATTTGGTATCAGAATTTGTGTGTATATGGAAAGTTATATCTGGATACTCTACAGTGAAAATATATATTCCTTTCTGCTATTAAATTACATATTTTCCTTTGCTTCAATTGGAATAGCATTTCCAACAAAATGCAAAATAATCAAGAAATAAAAGATTACTTTTTCTTTGCTGGCATGGGTAACTATGTTGTAAATCAACTATACTTTTATTGAAGTAAGTATATTTGATTTACAATATTATGTTATCTTCAGGTGTACAACATAGTGCTTTAGCATTTCTATAGATTATACTCCATTTAAAGTTATTACAAAGCAATAGTTCTGTTTCTCTGTGCTTTTGCTTATTTATTTTGTGCATAGTAGTTTGTGCCTCTTAAACCTATACCGATCTCTTGCCCCTCCCCACCTTCCTCTCCACACTGGTAAATACTAGCTTGTTCTCTATATCTGAGAGTCTTGCTATTGTTATAGTCTTTTGTTCTACTTTTCAGATTCCACATATAAGTGATAACATAAAGTATTTCTCTTTCTCTGTCTGACTTATTTCACTGGAAGTTATTTAAAAAAAATTAAAAGTGTGAGTCACTCAGTTGTGTCGAATTCTTTGTGACCCCATGGACTGTAACCTGACAGGCTCCTCTGTCCAAGGAATTTTCCAGGCAAGAATACCGGAATGGGTTGCCATTTCTTTCTCCAGGGGATCTTCTTGACCCAGGGATCAAACCTGGGTCTCCTGCAGTGCAGGAAAATTCTTTACCATCTGAGCCACCAGGAAAAAAATCCTAACCAAATCTAAGAAATAGAGAAACAAATGTGCATACTCAGAGCAATATTCATAGATGAATATTTGTAATCATACATCCTGTCTACCCAGGCTGAGTGCCCAAAAAGGATGAGGAGCCGATAGAAAAGAGGTACAGAAGGTGGAGGAAATAGTCTCTCAGGGTTTTAGTAAAAGAGACACAGTCCTCCATGGGGTTAATCAGTATAAAAAGAATGTCCTCCTACACCTTCATCTTTGGTTCCTGGACTTAAACCTTCTGGCTATGAGTTAGATGTCACTATATTTGGTCGCTGGAGGAGAATGCAGTCAATCCAAGGTCACTGTCAAGGAGGGAACCCTGACCTCACTCTTCTCCAACTTTCCAGTCTCCCAAACAGCAACCAGAAATAAGACCATTAATCTAGTTCATGAAGGTCTGACTTGTAAGGCATAAAGGAGAGTTAAGAGAAATGGAGAGTCAATCTGGAAGAGTAAAAGGAAGACATCAAACAGATGTTCAAATAAGTGGGTTATCTTTACCCCCAGATAAGTAACACAGGTTGAAGAGTAGAAAGAAGGCTTCACCAAGCTCGTTTCATTTCTCTTTCCAAAAAGCCACTAAGATCCCGTCCTTAACAGAACAGGATGTACCCCTGCTCCTTCAGTAAGAAAACAGGAAGCCAGACAGCTGCTCAGAGAGTATCATGGAATTCTCTACTTTCTGATAAACTTAATAGAGAGGAACATGTGTTTCTTTTTTTTCATCAGGGCTTCGAAATCCTAGTGCCCAAGGAAGGGATGCTTTGGTCAGGTGACACAGTCTTCATTTCTTTGAACTTCAAATTCCAGCTGGGCCCAAATTAAACAGCAATCAATGAGTGAAGGTGCCCATTAGTGGACTCCATAGGGGTTAGTCTCCTGCATCAAGAGCAGAAATGTAACAGAAAACCTTCAACAGAGTCCATCCTTTTTGCCCCTTAGCATCCCTTCATGTCCTTGAACTGACATGCCCCAAAGAAGGGCACTCACAGAGTCAAAGCCGAAAGTCTATCTTCTCCGGGCTCCCCAGGTGAAGATCATGTGAGGATGATTTTCTAGCAACCTTCTGTGAGAGGTAGAGGGTCGTGGTCTCAGGCAATAGGCATGCCAGCAGCCTTGCAGACTGAAACACATTTTCTGCAGTGAAGTATACAATTCTTGTTCATCACTGCATCTGGACAAAACAGAAGTAAAGGAAGCAAGTGTAGTGAAAGGTTGTTGCTGAATCACGAAAGACGGCAGGATTCTTGGCCTCTGAAGGAGAAGAATTCAATCCAGAGCCAGAGACAAGGCTTGATCGCTCAGAGCTTTTGTGTAATAAATTTTTATTAAAGTATAAAAGAGATAGAGAAAGTTTCTGACATAGACATCAAAAAGGGGCAGAAAGAATACCAGCCTGCTAGTGTTTAGCTGGATGTTATATAGTTTCTAGCAGTCTGTTAATGAAAGAAAGGAATGTCTAAAAAATCAGAAAATGGCAGCAGGCCCCTCACCCACAAGGTGCATTTTGAGATAATCTTGGCACCAGTCATCTGGGCCATAAAATGATTGACTTGAATCTTGTATAAAGGCAGATTACCATACAAATAGTTCCATTTACGTGGATTAGGAGAACAATGTATGAGGATAACATACTGGTTTGTTGAGTCAGTTCTGAGCCTTTAGGGAGAACTGACTTGAAGACAGAATTTGGGGTAAATGCATAGTACATTAACATAGCTTAAGACAAACATTTCCATAAGAAAAATGTATTTGATTAGCTCAAAATTTGAGAAAAGTTAAGTTCAGGTGGAACCAGGTGTCGTATGGCAACACGGTATTATAAAAGAAAGCTCTTTTTAAATTTGTATAGAGAAGGAGAAAAAATATATGACTAGTTTGTTTCCTCCTGCCACTTAAGAGAGAGATAAAAAAAATGTCTGACATTTGCAGCTTATTTCCTCCGTTTGGAGACCCCTGGCCTTCCTGCCTGTTACCCTCCCAGTAGCATAGGGATAATCAGACTGCGAGGAAATCCCTGGTGGTCAAGTGGTTAAAACTTCTGGCCCTCACTGCTGAGGGCCTGAGTTGGATCCCTGGTCAGGAAACTAAAGTCTCACAAGCTACAAGGCCAAAAAAAAAAGAAGAAGACTGCAAATTTTAGGCACTATCTGTACATTATAATGTCTATAATAAGGGGAAGAAAAGACATTTAAGCCTAATAAGCTACCCTGAGCATTAACATGGTCTCTCACTTGCCAGATAGGCTCACTGGAAATCAGGAGAGAAAATAAGATTTTATTTTGTAAAGAAGCAAAAGCTGCTGGAGGAGGGGGGAGGAAAAGTGGTCAAGACAGAGCCTTTCTAACCATCAATTTTTACATGTTGTCTCCAAGTGCTCAATAGTTTCTGAGGTATTTTTAATATTATGAAATATGTGAATTTTTCTTAAAAATAAATTCTGAACTAAAATTCAAAAGTAATATAAGTTTTATATTAGACAATATAGGAGCCACAGTAGTGACGTAGAAAACAATTATCCATGATCCCAGCCTCCAGACATGATCACTACAAAGCTGTGCCCTTTCACCTGCCTTGGGCTAATTCTCCAAACCTATTCTCAGGGTTGAAAGTAAAGTCACTCAAGTCAAAAGAGTCAATATGGATTTCCAGGTGGGCCTAGCAATTTTTAGAATTGTAATTTTTTCCAACTTGACTCTTAGGGAACACACATCACTTTCCCACAGTGTCAGTATGTGTGGGGCGTTGGTAAAACAAGATATGTTACAGAAAACAGTGATTTTTAAGGTTTTCCTAGACTTTTGCTGCTCTTCAGTTGCTAGCTGTGTCTAACTCTTTGTGACCCCTGGACTGTAGCACCTCAGGCTCCCCTGTCCTTCACTATCTCCCGAAGTTTGCTCAAATTCACGCCCATTGAGTCGGTGATGCTATCTAGCCATTTCATCCTCTGCCGCCCACTTCTCCTTTCCTAGCATCAGTGTCTTTTCCAATGAGTCAGATCTTTGCATCAAGTGGCCAAAGTACTGGCTCTTCAGCTTCACCATCAGTCCTTCCAATGAACATTCAGGGTTGATCTCCTTTAGGACTGGCTGGTTTGAGCTCCTTGCACTCCAAGGGATTCTCAAGAGTCTTCTCCAGCGCCACAATTCAAAAGTATCAGGTAGATCTTCAGCTCTCATATTCAGCATTAATTAGATAATACTACATTGGTTCTGTTACTTAAAATCACTGTGAATCATCCGCTTCTGGGGACTGGCAACCCAGTGGCAGAGAGGGGGTGCTACAGCAATGACCTCCAGGTCTGACAGAGCACATGACATTTCCAGTGTCTGCTGCGCACAACGACTGGCTCAGAGTGTCAGTCAAGCCCTTACTGTGGGACAGGTGGAATCTTCAGTAGTTCAGAAAATGACCCACTCCCCAAGCTCCAATCCAAAGTAGACTTTGACTTGGACTCAGTAAGTAGCAGCATTTATAAGTTTCGTGCAAAATCAAATATCCCCACTCCAGGTATGTATTTGATATATTCATCCTTGCAGTCAGCCCTGCTTCTGGTTAGATCATCATGTGTTTGTTACATTTTAGCCTCCAGGCTGAATAAGTAACATTTAATCTCCTACCCACAATTTTAATCAAAGGAGATAAATGGATCATGAAAAAAAAATGTAATGACACGCAAATCATACAAAAGATGTCACATGGACTTCCCTGGTGGTCCAGTGGTTAAGGCTCTAAATTTTCATTGCAGGGAGTACAGGTTTGATCCTTAGTCGGGGAACTAAGATCCCAAACTCCATGTGGTGCAGCCAAAAGTTAATTAATTAATTAAATTTAAAAAGGAGTCACAGATAGTATGGTGTATATATCTCGGCAGAAAATAAAACAGTGTGTTGTGGAGGTTGATTCAGATGAATAAACATGGGTGCCCTGGGAAAGCCTGTTGGAGAGCAAGATGATTCTTGAAAACAGTTCAGTTCAGTTGCTCAGTCGTGTCCGACTCTTTGTGACCCCATGAATTGCAGCATGCCAGGCCTCCCTGTCCATCACCAACTCTCAGAGTCCATCCAAACTCATGTCCATCGAGTCGGTGATGCCATCCAGCCATCTCATCCTCTGTCGTCCCCTTCTCCTCCTGCCCCTAATCCTTCCCAGCATCAGGGTCTTTTCCAATGAGTCAACTTTACACATGAGGTGGCCAAAGTATTGGAGTTTCAGCTTCAACATCAGTCCTTCCAATGAACACCCAGGACTGCTCTCCTTTAGGATGGACTGGTTGGATCTCCTTGCAGTCCAAGGGACTCTCAAGAGTCTTCTCCAACACCACAGTTCAAAAGCATCAATTCTTTGGTGCTCAGCTTTCTTCACCGTCCAACTCTCACATCCATACATGACTACTGGAAAAACCATAGCCTTAACTAGACGGACCTTTGTTGGCAAAGTAATGTCTCTGCTTTTTAATAAGCTGTCTAGGTTGGTCATAAGTTTCCCTCCAAGGAGTAAGCGTGTTTTAATTTCATGGCTGCAATTGCCATCTGCAGTGATAACAAGAGCCCAGTTATTTGCAGGTACTTCTTGTTTTTATTTATTTTTTTAACTGGAGGAAAATTTTTCAATGTTGAAAAAAGGTTTCTCAATGTTGTGATGGCTTCTGCCATACAACAATGCAAACCAGCCATAATTATACATATGTATACATAATAATACATATATATTACATGTAATATATGTAATGTATATATGAACCTCTTTCCCCTCCCCCCAACCCACCCCCTAGATCATCACAAGGCATCTAGCTGGGCTCCCTGTGTTATACAGCACAAAGCTTTCTCTTTGAGAAAATGTGGGATTTGGCAACTTTGCAGAGTCACCCACATAAAAGTTTACCTAGAAAACTGCACAGAAGCATACAGGTGCTAACTGTGGTTTCCTAACTCACAACAGTGAATGAAAACCCAAGGATCATTTATTGACTGGCACGACTCTAATGCCTTCTACCGTGCACATCCCAGAGGGCACAGCAGTGGGTGGCAGAGTCTTGTTCCCGTACATTGTGAACGGTGAGGGTTGATGTAGAAGTTTCAGGCATCATGTCTGCCTCAAACTTGCTCAACAGAATGCCTGATTCCCTTTTGACGGTGTTGCTAGAGAAAATGTGTAGCAGGTGCTGTCTGGCTTGACCGGGTCTTTCTTGATACCAATATACAGATGTGGTAGAAACTGTTACACCAGATACCATGCATTCCAGGCGGGCTGTTTTAGACAGCTTTTTGGTACTGGAAATTTGAGGTTGCTCTAGAAGACCTGTACCATACACACACACTGGGGGGGAGGGGGAAGGGAAGAGGAGAGTAAATAAACCAGAAAGTTGGAATTTCTTTAAGGGACAAAATTTAGAGAATATTGGTCAAAGGAAACTGGGGGGAAAGACCAACTTACAAACCCTGAGGACAATCAGAGTTAACACCTGGAACGGTGATAGCATGTCTGCATTAACAGCGTTGTCCTCCAGGACAGTCTGTGAGCATTGTGGAGAATGGTTTAACACCGTTAGGGCTTGGCTGAGTCCATCAAGTCAAACTTCCCATTGGTGTGGGCGAACATGACTCTCGCTTCATTGTGAAGGAGTGTCTTCACCACACATTAGCATACCCTCTCTGTATGAAGACAGTAGTTCAAGGACTTCCAGCTTAGTATAGACCACACAGATGACCACCTTGGAACTCGGATAGGACTCATTTGTCCAAACGATATTCATGAATCTGCCATTAGGTGCAAGGCATTATGCTAAGTTCTTTGGGTATAATAAAGACGCAGTAGAAACAGAGAGGGACCCTATGGTCCTTGTCCCCTCAAGTCCTCTGCCTGCCTTTTGTCTGGAAAAATCTTAGCAAAAGAATAAATTTAATTGTGGAAGTAAACATGCAGACACAAAGAAAAAGAAAGGAGACCAAATAATAATAGTTTAGTCATTAAGCATAGTCAAGGACATTTAGTTCTTTCTCAAGGGCTATAGATAATATTCTGAGCCCTATCCTGTGAGCTCTTATAGAGACTGAAATCCCCAACAGCTGGAGAAGTTAACCACCTGATGAACAGACTGTATCTGAATTGACCCTGTAGCTGAAGATTAACTGTACTTTAAACAATCAAGACGACACTGATGACCGATATAAGATAACAGAGCTGACTGTGCTGTTTCTACATGTAGCCTCCTCCTCCCTCTGTCTATGAAAGCCCTTGATCCCTGATTGTCAGGTGGGGTGGGGGATTGGCCTTTGGACAGGCATCTTCCCTTCCCACTCCCCACCCCTGTTTGTCAGCATCCAAAATAAAACAAAATTTCCTCTCCAAAACCTTGTTTCTCTATTGGTTTGGAGCGGCAAGCAGCGGGACTCCACTTGGGGTTACTAACTAAACATCTAACTATGGAGAGCTGTCTAGCGGGGAGATGGGGTGACTTAATGCTATGATCTTAATATTTATTCTCTCTTTTCTCCCACTGCCTTTCACAGAAGATAACTCCAGAGAGTTGTCAGGTCGGAGTTGGTGGGAAGAAAAGGAGGATGATCCGGCCTGGGTTCTGCATCCCTGGGCTCATCGAGAACTTCTGTAACCAGCTTCGGTTCATCAGTCTGCTTACATCTGCTCAGTTACCCACATACCTACAGCATATGGTGCTTACCGACCACTTCGGGGTCTTAAGACTCCATTCCAGTTTATTTGCTTCCATTTAAATTTCAGGTTTGTGTCTTCCCTCTTGGCTACCTGAACAGTTTATCTCTACCAAATGCCAACTTCTCTTCTGTGAAACAAAACGTCCCCTTTCTGGATTCCTGAGTTTCCTTTCAGTCTTTTTCTTTCTCTAACCCAAGGCATTTGATTTGTGTAGTGTGTTTTTAAGAAATTAAGGGTTTAGTCTCTGGATTCTTTGAAGATTTCATTTTAAAGTGACAGGCTCTGATGGGTTCAGAGGAAAAGAGGTGAAGCTGCTGGGTCAGACTGAATCTACGTTGCTGTCAGCTTTCCCAACTTCCTTGTCAAGTGAATGACCCAGTAACGGGGCTCTTCCTGGGAGTTCAGTTCTCTGGACAGACAGCAGTGTAATCCCATAAATAGTGAGCTGAAGGAAAATGGTCCTTCTCAGGATGGAAGCACCAAAAGGGGATGTTTGGAGAGTTTGACATGAGATCCTGTGATCCTGTGAGGTTATATTGCTTTGGAAAAGATAGAATGACTGCTGGAGTCCAAAAACTGCCACTTGAAAGATATGTGTCCTTGGGCAAGTCATTGTAAATGAGAATAATAATGCTTACTCTGGATACGTATTCATCCTGTGCCAGGGACTATGACAGGGTTTTTGTATTTAAATAAATACCATTTAAGTCAGTCTTAAGTACCATTTAATTCTTATACCATTTTAATCCTTGTAATAATACTTCAAACTGGTTATATTCAATCACATTTGATGATGGAAGAATCAGAATCTTGAAGAGTTTCGTCTTCTCAGTGTCACTTAAGAAGAAGGTAATGGAGCCTGGATTCAAACCCAAGTCTAACAAATTACAAAACCCCTGCCACCACCTACCTACTCACTGAATAAATAAATATGTGTAGTTTCTTTTTAAATTAGAATATGCAAGAGACCATGAGGAAAATCTCAGAAAGATCATAGAAACTTAAGAATAGCTTTCACACACCAGTGCACAATGAACTTAAGATATACTTGAGGGACCTACATTCATTAACATGATGGACCTCAAAAAGTAAAAGAAATTTCTTCTAGCGCTTTTGTGTTAATACCTGATGGTCCTTTTAAAAAACTAATTTTCTTAAGGTCATAACAGAAATCCATTAAATGATAACAATTACCCTTTTTGAATGTGAAATGTTGTACATATTTATCCCTTCTTTGCAAGCATAAAGATTGTGTTACTTATGCCCAATATGCAGATGAAACAGAGGCTTAGGCAACTTGCTGGAGGTTGCCTAGGGAATAAAATCGCACAAAGAATTTGAGCCAAGTCAGCCAGTCTCCAGAGTCTGTGCCCGAAGCAACCTGCTTGGCTGTTTGTGATTCAGGAATTAATTTATCTCATCACTGGACTGTTTCATGTTAATGCAAATTGTGATGTTGCTGTACATCTGATTTGCTTTCAATTCGTGCTCCCTGCTTACAAAGTTCAATATGCGGATGCATTCACTTATACTAACTTCTAGCGCCCCCTCCTGGCCATGAGAGATTTGTCATCCATATTGGATTCTCCTACCTTGTAGCCCCAGAAAGTGATTAACAGCAAAAGACTCTGACTGACAGGGCCCTGGAATGCAGGGCAGGAAACTTGTTTTTCCAATTGCATTCCTCGTGTGCTTGCAAGTGACTCCCCCTTGCAAGCTTCCCATTTCTCCAGCCTCAAAATGAGAGGAGAGGGTGATGTTTTTGGTCTCTTCTGGTTCCAATAATTTGTGATTCTGAACTGAATTAACACTCCGGACACTGAAATAACAGGTCTGGCAGGATGAAAAATAGTGAAGCTTATCACTTTGGTTTTGATCCGGTTTTGACGCCATATTAGTGCATGTTTCTTGCTTCTTGACTTAATATGGCTCTAGAAAACTTCTATTCTGAGTAGATTCCTTCACAAAAACCCATTAAGTCCTAAGTGTGATGTGAGGGTATGTATAGCCACTGGCTTTGTTACCCAGCCTGACCTCTCCCCGAGGCATTTTCTCCAGCAAACTCGTTCTAGGCCAGTGCAAAGGAAATGCTCAAACATTGCACCTAGAGAAGGCGCAAACACTGACGCTGGGAGGGAGTCCACGTGGGCACATACATGCACACACGTACACACACAGGTATGTGTGCACAACTACAGTACCTACCCAAAGCTGAACTGCGCTGATTATCCTAGGTACTTGGACTGGCTCTGTCAGGAAACTAAAAGGGAAGATTTTTAGCAAATCTAAACATGCACACAAAATAGAATTCTCTTGGGGATATTCAGCTTTTTTTTTTTTTTGCCATCTGTCTATACCACTCCCATTCTTCAACTTTATATTTCATTTTAAAGTGTTTTAATGTTTATGGTTTTTAAAGACCAAAAAGATTATCTTAGTATGCCTGTCTCTGAGAGGCATGGTAGTTAACTATGGTTTGGAAAGTAGCTTGGCTAAACACTAACTTCTCATACTTCTCACTTTCATACCCCTGAGCTCCCCAAGGCTTGTATCAATGCCTGATTCCGGTGTTTGTGTCTAAATACAGCAGTGTTTGCAGGGTTTGCTTTCATCACCATGTAGGAAGAACACTGCCTTGAAGGGAAAGTCAACTGCATGGCTAGCGCACAATGCCAGGCCAGCCAGATGTTGATGAGCAGCCAGCGTACCCAAATTTTCCCTGAAGAAGGAAAAAAAGTCACGTTTTCCTCAACCAATAAAGAAAATGAACAAATTGTCTTTGAGTTACCCAGACCTTAATTTACCAGTTGAAGCCACTCTTGAAATTGAGGGGAGACGAGTTGTTGAAAATTAAGCCTCACAGCTCAAACATGAGGTTCTGATGGCTTTTCCTGGGATTAGCATTCTCTGAGTGCCTCCGTGGTATGTATTTTCTGGTTGCTTTTTGGTTTTTGCTTATTTTTTGGCCTTAGTTCTCATTTGTGTGTGTGTGATATTTCTCAGTGTATCACACATTATCACCATTAATCTGTGCTAGTCATGTTACTTAGTTTTACATATTTGTTAGTATTTTATTCTTTTTCCTCCCCTTCTTCCCTTCCTCCATAAGATGCTCAATCTGTTTGATGATTTCCTTTGAGCTTATGTACCTGTGAAAACTAGAGTACCGTTTGTGAAGAATGTGTCTTTGCACTGATGTAAATGGCGCAGCAACCTTACCTGCCTGTGGCTGTGCCTTTGTCTGCTCACCGGGCTTCCTGTTCTTCGCAGCTTTCAGCCGCTCTGCTGTGTTCGCCCATCCCCCAGCGACCGGCGCTTCACCTGCTGCCCCCTCCTGGCCACTCCCGGTTTTGCGGTGACTGACCACAGGCTCTCTTTTGCCATTGTGAGCAATTCCATGGGTAACCCCAGGGTTGCTGGTCACAGGAAATACATACACGTTTGCTACATAAAACCAGTGCCATGTTAGCTGATGTTTTCATTTTTGCCAACCTGCTGGCTACCAAGCAGGATCTGATTAGTCTATGAGATTATTAGCACTAATCTGATTATTAGGAAGATGAAGTTTTCTTTTTATGCCTGGGACTTGAGTGTCACTTTCAGGGCTTTGTTGATTCAAGTCGTTTAGACAGAGCCAAAAGAAGGGAGGCTAGAGAGGGGCAAAGCCTCCATTGGAGCTAAGCTGCCAAGGCAGTTGCCTGGCCCTGCCATTCACTGTCTGTGTGACTTTGAAGTTTCTTTATATCACTCACTGTGCCTTAGCCTTCTCATTTACAAAAAGGAAAAACGGCACTACTTCCCAGATTAGCGAAGATTAAATGAATTAACACTTGCAGAACGCTTAGGAGGGTGTCTGGTAAATGACAGAGAGGCAATAAATGTTAGCTATTATATAGAACTAGATGTTATACTATTATATTGTATGTTATTATATAATAATAGTATATTATTATACTTAATATTACTATTGACAGTGATTTATGAATATTGTAAATATAATGATAATTAAACATAATTAAGTTATTAAAATTAAATTAGATTATACTATCACTATTATTAACTTGTTGACGTGAATGAGTTTATGTGTTCTAGATATTCCATTGTGAGTTTCAGCTATCACAAATATTTTCAGCAAACCTATCGTCTGTCTACTAATTTTGTCTCAAGTATGTTTCCTCAAATAGATATTCTCAGTTTTGTAGTCTAACTGTTTGGGGCATATACTTTGGGAACTTTAGAATCTTGTTTAAGAAAACTCCTTCCTCTGCAATCTCTCAAAAGCATTCTATAGTTTCTTCTTATAAGTTTAGGTTGGGGATTGGTGTTTGTGGATTTTTCTGAACTAATCCATCACTCAGTCTCTCCTTCCTTTGCTTGGTGCAATTGTATATAATGTCCTGGAGTGGACTTGGAATACAGAGAACATTGGTAGATAATTTATCAGTTAGTGGGAGAAGCAAAGAACTAAATGATAATCCTCGTTACACGAAATTCAATGAGTCAAATGGGTGCAGACAGAGGAGAAAACTTGTGAGAAAGTTTTGTGCAGGAGGTGGGACTCAGACTGCCAGGAGGGAAGGGGGCATTGCAGAGGCAGACCAGAGTGGGAGGTGTTTCAGGAAGAGGAAGCAAGGAGGTGAGCAAGGTATAGTGTAGAGGCACAGTGAGAGGACGGGATGGACCAGGGAGGAGGATCCTTGGACAGAAGCAGAGACAGGTGAAGATCTGGAGAGCTTTAAGCAGAGGCATGGTTTTCATGAGATGGTCTTCTTAAACTGGGAAGAAGGGAAGGAAGGAGACAGGAGATGGTGCGATGACAGGCATCCAAAGCGTCTTCCTGGCCGAGATGAGGACCACTCCCAGAAAGGGTATGTATGTTCAGTTGCATCCGACTCTTTGCTGCCCCATTTACTGTAGCCCACCAGGCTCCTTTGTCTGTGGAATTCTCCAGGCAAGAATACTGGAGCCAGTGGTCATTTCCTACTCCAGGGGAATCTTCCTGACCCAGGATAGAACCCACGTCTCTTATGCCTCCTACATTGGCATGAGGGCTCATTACCACTAGCACCATCCGCTCAGATAGTGTACCAGGGATTAAAGCACAAGGTTATAGGACATTTGAGGGAACAAAAGCAGGTGCTTGGAATCTGGAAAATTAATGGCAGAAGTGAGCACCCATGTTTACAGGCCTGGGACTCCCAAGAAGGGGACCCCTCAGGGTTGGGCTAAAGCAGAGTTTCAAGAGCTAAAACCTTGAGGGCAAGATCTTAGTCAACAGGGTCCAGTGCACAGTAACGGACACTTAGCAAGAGCTTGACAAAAGTTTAATGAATAGATGAACACGCAGACTTGGGAGCAGTAATTGAATCCTTGAAGAGAACATCCCCTAGATTTGGGGCACACAGACCTAGGAGGGAGACTGATGCTCCCTGACCCCATCCCACCCCAGCACCCACTGGAAGAAGCAAGAAAAATTAGTAAAGGTGACAGAGAAGGAACAGAGAGGTGGGAAAACAGGAAAATGAGTATCTTGGAATCTTACAGAGTTTGGAGAAGTTTGGCGGCATTATCAGATGTCACAGAAATTACCTAGTGGTCACTGGTGGAGTTTTGGAAAAGGACACTGGGAACCTGATGATATTTATTACCAGGGGAGTGTGTGAAGGCATACAGTATCTGGGGGCACATGGGTGCTACAGAGCAGGCCTCCCTGCTCCGGTTTTTGTGGCATTAAAAGGCATCAGGAGATGCCTCCCCAGGGCAAAGGGCAGACACACCCATGGGCACAGGGGAGGGGGAATACTTCCATGACCTGGACCCAACCTATACAAATAAGGCAACCTGAGTGTTGGACCTGAGACCCCAGGGGACTGGGAATTAGCTAGATTTTAAGAAAACCTTGAAAGCTTCAAGGTACCTGGTCTACTTCTCAATTTGAATAAAATTAAAGGGTGTTTCTCAATTGCCTTTTCAAGGGAAATCTTAAAGCATTCTTAAATGATGACCAATGAGCCACTTACCATGGATGGCCTCTTACAGCAATCCTAAGTGTGCTAAATCGCTTTAGTCCTGCCTGACTCTTTGTGACCTTTGATATGGACTGTAGCCGGCCAGGTTCCTCTGTCCACGGGATTCTGCAGGCAAGAATACTGGAGTGGGTTGCCATTTCCTCCTCCAGGGGGTGTTCCTGACCCAGAGATCAAACCCAGCTCGTGTGTCTCCTGCACTGCAGGATTCTTTACTGGCTGAGCCATAGGAGACGCCCAAAGCAATCTTAAATGATAACCAGGGAGCCACTTACTATTGGTATGGAATATTAAGCTTATTCCAGCACACTGTATTCAGGAATTATATAAAGTATCAAATCTGTGCTGTGTGCCTTGAGGGAGACTGCTCTGAACAACCAAGGTTCTTATTGTCCTGACTGTGCGTGATGGGGGTCAAGAATGCATAGAACCACATGGCTCTGATTTCACAGTTTCCGAGGAGGTCACTGGTCACAGTCTTTTCCACACAGCTACCAATATCTGGTGCCTTTTATCCTAAGGTGAGGCTGCATCTTCCTGGGAAGATGATAGTTACACCACCACCCAAGGAAACTGTGGCCAGCTTATGTCCAAGGTCTGGCCCATGACATTCATAAGGCCTTTAGGTAAGTTCCAAGTAAAAACCAGGAGGCAGCATGGGCTCCTCTGAAAAGAGGAGCAGAGTCCTAGCAAGGCACGTCAGTCTGTTTCCCAGGCTTTGAGGTGTTCATGCAGTTTGTATGACATAAAGCACAGAGTTGCAGTCATCTTTAAATTCATTGATTTCTTAAAATTTCTGCAGTTTCCCAAAGGATTTTTTTTTTCCAGTGGATCATCAGAATGGGTCATGGGGCCATGCTTGGATTTTTCTAAATAGCCTGAGTTTTGGCTTTTTCTTTCTTTTTTTTTTTTTTTTATGTGGTTAAAAAAAAAAAGCTCAGAATTCTGAAACTGCGTACTCTTTCTGTGGCAGCTTGTGGATGTGGGGTTCTGGCTCATTCAAAAGCTGTCCTGGCTTTGTCAGGAAGAGCTGGCCAAGGGGGAGGCAATGTAACAGCTTGGTGCATGGAGCCTTCCCCATCCCAGGGGCCCTAGTGATGCTAAAATATTTTTAAAAATCCAAATTGCCAAAAGGCTTCTTTGCCTTGCAAATTATATACAACACTCAATCTATATGTGGTATAAGCAGGAATGCCAGAAAGATATAGATTTAATAATAACTACAAGCTTACTTATCTGACTTTTTGAAGGTTCTCTGCACTATCTGAAGGCCTGAATCCTACTGGGTCTGAAGGAGAAATCTTAAAAGAGGAAGAAGAGGCTAGGCCATTCATGGTGATCCAGATTCACTGGAAATGAGCCCCTGGGACAATCTTAGGTCAAGAATAGCTATTTCTTGGGACTTCCCCAGTAGTACAGTGATTAAGACCCCACCTTCCAATACAAGGAATGTGGGTTCGACCTCTGGTCAGGGAACTAAGATCCCAAATGCAAGATGCAACCAAAAGTTTTTTAAAAATAATAAGTAAAACTTATTTTTAAATAGCAGCTATTTTTCTATTAACACTTAAACATTCACTAAGTGTCCAAGTCTGCAATCCACCATGAGACACAAAATCATGAATCATTAATACATACCACATTTAAAAGTCAAATAACATGCATTCTTGATCAGCTTATATTGTGTACAATTACATGGGCAGAAAAGAATAAAAGGGTTTTGTTCTCAGAATTATCTCCTATAAATGTCTAGTGAATTGACTTTTATCTATTTTTGTATGTACCTAACAAACATAAACATGTCGGAAAAAAAAGTGACCAAAAAATGAGGCTGGTGTGAGAAGAAATTGCTGAGTATGGAGGTCGTCAGGTTTCTGTAATACACACTCTTTGCAGCCACAGTCGGCACAGGGCCTCCATCGGCAGCTGTTATTTGTGCTGTGGTGATTGCCAGGCAGCAAGGACCTCCAAGTGGCCAGCAATGACTGGGATGAAGGAGTGAGAGGAAGGGAGACAGGCTGCGAAGCACAACCCAGAGGAACGAGCACATTTCTGCACAAATAACAACTCAACATCAACGGTTGCAAGTCATGCATCCAAATGAAACAAGCTTTCCAAAATAAATGACTCATCGGAAGGAATTAAGGTCATTGCTGGAGATTACCCAAGGTTTATTTGGAATGACACAGCACTGAAAACAGAATCATTACAGATGACTTGTGGATACAGCATACATCACCTATATCTTATTTTCGGACGATTGGTGAAGATGAGTTGTATCAATACAAAGAGGTGGAAATTAGGAGCTTTTGGAAATAGTGTTCTTTGGGGGTGGATTTCAATGCCCCATCAGCTGGCCAATCTCGGAAAGGCAGAAATTAAGACAATCGAGCTGCTCATCCCGACTCACAGATCTCCAGCCACAGTGGCCAGACATTAAGAGTGTCAGACTGCTTTCTCCAAAGGGGAGGCAGCTCTGACGGGCTATGAGTCATTGCATCCTGAAAAATGCACGTTCCCAACACAGATACTGTCGACTCCTTTGGCAATGGGATGGCTGATTTTTGCCCAGAGGCAAAACTGCAACTGTCATGCCAGACAGAGTAAGAGCAGTGCATGAATCAATGACGCTTAAGAGACTAAGAGCTACAATGGAGAGGAGAGAGTGCGACTATGTATATGTAGCCTTGTGCATACACATAGATTCAGGGGTGATGGGAACTAGCTTGTGTGACTGTGTCCATATATATCTACAGAGAGGGAGGTGTGTTGGAAAAGAACAGTGACAACCTTTGCAGCAGTTTCGTTTTAAACACAGTAAACGTGAAAGGGAGAGCACGTGCTCACACCTGCGTAGGGGAATACGAGAATCTCACGTTACAGAGTAGTCATCATGTCTTCGCCAGGGCAGCCATTCAACACCACACTGGTGCAGAGAAATTAAGGTTCTGGTCTGGAGGAAGCTATTTTAGAATTGGTGGGAGGGGGCTGAGTACACGAGTCTCCACAGCTCGGACAAAGCACAAACAAACCTGGTAGCAAGAACATGGGAACCAGTGAGGACTTTTCCCTTAATTTACTTTTTGCTTTCTCTGACATTTGTTTGCACACATGCTCCACTGAGACAGCCTTCCAAGCTTTGTCTGGCATCGGTCTGTCAATCATAAAGAGTGTCATAGCAAAAGTGAACACTTCAGGTTTCCACAAAGGTTTAACAACCCAGTAATCAGGCTCTTTCTACGATATGTTTGGCCCTAATCCAGGCGCCGTGTGAAGTTCTCTGGAAAGAGGCCTTTGTAGGTGGCGAGGTCTCTGAATTGAAGCCAGTCTGATTCCTTCACTCCTACCAGCCAGCCTGCATCCTGCAAGACAAAGTCAGGGCTTTTAGAGTCCAACTATAGCAATCCCCTTACATATGAACTTTCAGTTTGTGAACTTTCAAAGATGAGAACGTGTGTTCCATCAACGTCAGGCATGAGTAAAACTGCAGCTTGCCCTCTGTCTCCTATTGCTGACAATCCTTCAGCTCTACCATCTCCCACCTCCTCTCTCTCCTACAGTCAATAACTCTTCATGATTTTTCACTTGATGCTAGCACCTATATACTAGCTGTTGTACTGTATTTACTGTACTTTTCAAGATACCATGCTGTAAGATTTTAAATATTTTCTTTATATTTTGTTTGTTTTTTTTATGTATTATTTGTGTGAAAAGTATTATGAATTTATTACACTATAGTACTATACAGCCAATTATGTTAGTCGGGCACCTAGGTTAACTTTGTTGGACTTACAAACAACTTGGACTTAGGAATGCGCTCTTGGAATGGAACTTGCTTATATGTAGGGCACTTATTGTACTAGAAGAATCTACATTGCCAATGATTAATAAAACAATGGGTTTATCGAGTATTGTGGTCCTGTACAAGGATATCACAGTACCTGTAAACTTGTGTGCTGAGCTCAGGGATAAAGCTTGTCCCTAGTAAGTTTTCAGTTTAAGAAAAATAGAATAAATTTTGAAATTATTTATTTTATATATATAGTTAATTGAAGGTTAATGTTGCAGATGGTGACTGCAGTCATGAAATTAAAAGATGCTTGCTCCTTGGAAGAAAAGCTATAACAAACCTAAATAGCATATTAAAAAGCAGAGACAATACTTTGCCAGCAAAGATCCCTATAGTAAAAGCTATGGTTTTTCCAGTAGTTATGTATGGATGTAAGAGTTGGACCATAAAAGAAGGCTGAGCACTGAAGAATTGATGCTTTTGAACTGTGGTGTTGGAGAAGACTCTTGAGAGACCCTTGAACTGCAAGGAGATCAAACCAATCAATCCTAAAGGCAATCAATCCTGAATACTTATTGGAGGGACTGATGCTGAAGTGATGCTCCAATACTTTGGCCACCTGATGCAAAGAGCCAACTCATTGGAAAAGACCTTGATGCTGGGAAAGCCTGAAGGCAGGAGGAGAAAGGGACAACAGAGGACGAGATGGCTGGATGGCATCACTGACTCAATGGACATGAGTTTGAGCAAGCTCTGGGAGATGGTGAAGGACAGGGAAGCCTGGCATGTTTGCAATCCACGGGGTTGCAAAGAGTTGGACATGACTGAGAGACTGAACACAACAAATGTTAATATTATAGTTTTGTACAAAGTGTAGTTAATTGATGCCAACTGGATTATAACAAATTCTTAAGGAAGAGGAAAGAATTAATTTATACCCAGTGCAAAGAGAGGAATACCGCGTGAAAACATCACACACAGGACCATTTCCTGTCCTGTGGATCACAGTGAAAGAAAGGCTTAAAGACCCCTAGGTGGGAATATAGTGCTGAGAGGACCATGAGAGGTCTTCTACTTCAGCCTCAACCACGTGCTTATAAGAAAGAACGCTGTCTGCCCGCTCACACATGTAACTGAAATAAACCACCATATATAAGACTTAATCAAACACTAACAGCTTGATAGGTGTTGCCTGGTATCACTATTGTGTTTGTTGTCACTGTTGTTTTTCGGGTTTATATAAACTACAGAGCAGTTTGATGTCATGACATTTATGCTGAACTATTCCTAGTCTTCGTAAATTATTCCTTATAAACATTTGTCTATTGTATAGGTGTGCCCTCACAAAAATGAAGGCAGTTAGCCAAAGACAATTTCAAGAACCAGTCTCTGCATGGTCACAGGATATGGTAGATGAAATGTAGAACTGAGAAACGGAGGCTGACCTCTGCCCTTGGCCTTCCGGAGATAAGCAGAGTCTACTTGGGGAAAGCTGAGTTGAAGGAACAATTTTAAACATACAGATCATAGGATGTGAAACCAGTGGGAAATGACTGTCTTTATTATGTTAACCAATACAGGAAAAAGATCCCACTTAAAATGAAGGATAGCCAGATTTCATTGGAACCAATCCCCAGTATAGTTCAAGTACATCAGATAAAACGAGGTCTCATAAAATTAAATAAAGAAGCTGAATACATTTCCTTTGATATAATCTAAGACCATAAATTGATGCTGCTATACAGACAAGAAATATAAGTATTTAGACAGGTCAATTTTTGACGATAGAAAAAAAGTAACAGAGGAAAAAATGATTTGATAAAATAACTGATAATATCCTAGCTGATGAGGAAAAATGTCCTCTATAAAATTATGATGTTATATATGTGAAGGACAAAGTTATACTTAGAGTAAAAGATGATAACTAAGTATTTTCTAAACCTCTGGTAAACATACAAAAGGTCATATATGTCTACATTTGACTTTATATACAGTGAGTGAAAAATCCAATGAAGCCAAGTGGAGTCATGGGTTTTAAAATAGTTTCAATAAAGACAAACATAAAGGGCTGGCATAAACCTATACTCAAGATGTATTCCAACTCATAGATTTTGAAATGCAACTTATGAAGTGAAGCATCATAGTTAAAAGCAATCTTTAGCTGAGAAAAATATAAAAAGGAAATTTTAACTGCTTAAAATATGTGGTAGACTGAAGATTTCCAGTTTTGGTTGTGGCAAAACAGCTGGTATCCAATGAACACTACTGCATAGCACACAACTATATTTATAGTTATAGGCATACATAAATGGAACTATTTTTATATGAAAATGACTGCTACAGAATATAAGTTTATATATTAGAGGGCTTCCCTGGAGGCTCAGATGGTAAAGAATCTGTCTGTAATGCAGGAGACTTGGGTTTGATCCCTGGGTTGAGAATGTCCCCTGGAGGAGGGCATGGCAACCCACTCCAGTATTCTTGCCTGGAGAATTCCATGGACAGAGGAGCCTGGTGGGCTTGTAGAGTGTTGGACGTGACTAGGGTTGCAGAGTGTTGGACGTGACTGAAGTAACTTAGCACGTATATATATCAACTATGTGAAGGCACTGAAAATGAACAAAAGCAGGCAGACATTAAGTGAACATGTTAGTTGCTCAGTCATGTCTGACTCTTTGTGACCCCATGGACTGTAGCCCACCTGGCTCCTCTGTCCATAGGATTCTCCAGGCAAGAATACTGGGGTGGGTTGCCATGCCCTCCTCTAGGCAATCTTGGGATAGAACTTGGGTCGCCTACATTGCAGGCAGATTCTTTACCATTTCTGAGCTACCAGCACAGAAACTGGGGACTATTTAACCCCTGAAACCACACTGGGTTAGATCTGTTAACAAAGTCTTTCCTGATGGTTAACCTCAGTCTGTGTGATGCAGGGCATTCAGAGGGTAGAGTTTACGGCTGCCAGAGGAGCTGTACTTTTATGGAGAATATCTTGAAAGAGGGGACTACAGAGAGGGAACCTCAAATATACAGAAAACTTATTTCCTGGAATCCTGAGCTGCACCCCAAGCTGTAAATGCATAAGGACTTCTCCAGGCGCCTGGGGGAAAGGAACGGCAGGAAGGCAACAACAGCTAAGCAGAAATTTCAGCACTGGCAGTGCAGAGGAGGCAGAATTTTAAGTTCAGATCCCATAAAGCTAGTGAGCTTGATAAATCCTTCAGGATTTCTATTGAAATCCCAAAGGAGAACGTCTAAGAGGTAGAGACAAATCTCAGGACTCAGAACTTAGCCTGAGAGTGAAAAAACTAAAACAAACTTCCATTTAGGTTTTTATCTACTCATTTAAATGCCTGTTAGAAGAAAAGGAAACAATTTTCAGAGGTAGAAGACAGAACTGAGACTCTACAATGCAACATCCACTGTGTCCAGTATCATTTTTTTTTAATTACAGGAAAATATGACCCAAAGATAAAATGCAACAGAAATGTGGCCTGAGATGACCCAGCTTTTGGAATTCACAGTAAGAAATATAAACCAGCTATTATAAACAGGTTCAAGTACCAAAGTATACTGCTTCCCTGATGGCTCAGATGTTAAAGAATCTGCCTGCAATGAAGGAGACCCAAGTTCGATCCTGGGATCAGAAAGATCCCCTGAAGAAGGGAATGGCAACCCTCTCCAATACTCTTGCCTGGAGAATTCTATGGGCAGAGGAGACTGGCGGGTTACAGTTCATGGGGCTGCAGAGTTAGACATGACAGAGCAACTGAGCACTCATGGAGCAACTCAGAAGGTAGAAACACCTTCAGGAAGTCACTGAGCCCACCTGACCCTCAGGAAAAACCAGTAGAGCCTGTGGTACTTTGTGCCCTTATCCTTTACCTGGTCAGCTTCCGAATCTGAGGGCACCACCAACACCACATCACCCCTTTGTAAGGTAAGTTCATCAGAATTCGCTGCCTCGAAATCATGCAGTGTTTCCACCTGCAAAAGATTGTAAAAGAACTGATTCACTTTAGAAAGAAAAGGAAATATAAAAGCAAAGTCTCTCAGCCAGATTATCAGCAGACACTCTTAGAAGCATCTCTAAACTGGATAAAAAAAGAGGAAGATATGAGTCAGGCCCCAAATGGCACCTCACTGCAGTATTCTTGCCTGGAGAATCCCATGGACAGAGGAGCCTGGCAGGCTACAGTCCACGGAGTCGCAAAGAGTTGGACACAACTGAGCGACTGCACTTTCTTTTCTTTTTCCAGGGTCCCTAACAACAAAGGAAATCCTAATCTCTGTTTACTTAAAAATATATGAGTTTTACAGGCAGACACTGAGGCCATCTGAATGTATTATATATTTAATAAAGCAATACCTTTTTCCAAAGCTAAAATTTGGTGCACTAACTAAATTTTAATTTCTCACATTTTTGTTAGAGAGTTCTATTTTATTATCACCAATGCTTTGTTACTACTTGTTTATTTTTTAACCTAAAGATGCCTAGTAAAAAGTTCCTCTGTAAAATAATTAATAATTAGGAAAACCATCACTTGTATGTTATATGGAAAGTACTATCTAATTAAACCCTGTGATCAATTTCTTAAATAAACTTCCTTCCCTATCTTACCTTTTAAACCATGACAATCTCTTTCCTTTCTCTCTTTTTCTGTTTTTGTACAGAAATATATTTGACATGTAACATTGTACCATTTAAGGTATATACCATGTTAATTTAATACATTTATATGTGGTAACACGATGGCCACTGTAGCACTATCTAGCACCTCATTATGTTACATAATTATCATTTCATTTTAGTGGTGGGGTTGAGTTCTAATCTCTTAGCAGTCTTGATGATAATAACACAACCGTGTCATTCACCATGGATTAGATATCTAGGGCTACTTTACTACCAGCTTAAACATCTGTCTTAGTTCACCACCCTTCTCTCCCCCTTTTTAAAAGATTTCCTTAAATTTTGATTACAGAGAATTTTGTTGTTTTTGTTGTTTTGTTTTGTTTTAATTTTCTTTACTTTATTGTGTTGGTTTTGCCATACATTGACACGAAACCACCACGGGTATACATATGCTCCCCCTCCAGAACCTCCCTCCCTCCTCCCTCCCGATTCCCTCCCACTGGGACATCTCGGTGCACCAGCCCCGAGCATCAACTCTGGGCTGGAGATTGATTTCACATATGATAATTAACATGTTTCAATGACATTCTCCCATATCGTCCCACCCCTTGCCCTCTTCCACAGAGTCCACGAATCTGTTCTATACGTCTGCGTTCCTTTTGCTGTCTCGCATGCCGGGTTCTCGCTACCATCTTTCTAAATTCCATATATATGTGTTAGTATACTGTATTGTTGTTTTTCCTTCTGGCTTACTTCACTCTGGATAATAGGCTCCAGTTCCATCCACCTGAGTAGAACTGATTCAAATGAATTTTTTTTTAATGCTGAGTAATATTCCATTGTGTATATGTACCATAGCTTTCTTATCCATTCGTCAGTTGATGGGCATCTAGGTTGCTTCCATGTCCTGGCTATTGTAAACAATGCGGCGATGAACACTGGGGTACACGTGGCTCTTTCAGAGAATTTTTAAGAAGCAGCAGAGAGTACTAAAATGAACCCCCATGGACTCAGCGCCCAGCCTGGATAACGATTTAATCAAGGCTAGTTTTCTCTCTCCTGTGTCCCTGACCTCTTTCCCAGAGCCAAGACTAAACAATTGGCTTTTAAATTGTATATTTTTTTAATACAGAAGCATAACATGGAAGAGCTGGAAATGACTGTCTTATTGCCAAATTCATTTTTTCCGGTGAGAACACTGAAGCCCAGATAGTGGGTAAATGCTGTTCCCCAGCTCACAGCGCAGCTACTGAGCAAAGTCAGGGAGGGACCCAGCCAGACCTGGCCTTGCTTGGCATCCCTGCCTCCTTGACTTCATGCCCTTTTCTTAGAACACAGTAGAGCACTGGCTTGGTGGCCACATGTCCAGTTTTTTCTCCATATTAATTAATTCATCAATCTGTTAAGCCCCCCTGTCCCCAGTGGAGGTGACAAGGTAGCAGCTACTTTCTAAGGAGCAAATAGGAAAAGATAATGACTATCTACTCAATTCCACCTCTACAAACACACACATATTTAATAGTTTTTAAAAGACAAAGAGCTGAATTTGGAAACACCAAGTCAAATATGCATATTAGCATTCCAACTATAATCTATTAGGTAGGATTATCTACCTTTAAGCCCCTGGCTTAAGCCCAGGTATTAGGCTTAAGTATGGGCCTTCCCTGGTGGCTTAGACAGTAAAGAATCTGCCTGCAATATGGGAGATGCAGTTTTGATCCTTAGGAAGGGAAGATGCCCTGGAGAAGGGATTGGCTACTCCAGTATTCTTGCCTGGAGAATACAGTATTCTTGCTCCTCTACCCACTAGAGGAGGCTGGTGGGTTAGTCCATGGGGTAGCAAAGAGTCGGACATGACTGAGTGACTAACACTTTTATTAAAAAGGTATTAAAACTGGGCTTTTTGGTTGATGAAGACTAAATAGTCATTTGATGGCCTCTCTGAGCAAAACTTTCTCTCCATCATTTTTTTCCTTATCATAGAGGCCAATTAAAATATGTATTCACTTTTAAAATATTTATGGACTCCTTTCTTTGTACCATGCAACTGTAGCAAGGTGTTTCCTGTCCTCCAGCAAGGAGCAGATAAGCACACGGATAATTTCAAGCCCTGGGCTCTAGGGAGAGCTCTAGGGGGCACTTGGGGTGGAAGCAATCACCCCATTCACTGCCAAGGGGCACATCATTTACCTTGTGGCGAACTTTCTTTAATTATCGGTTGTTAAAATACAGAAGACATGACTGTGCTTCTTGCAGCCCAGCAGCATGGAAATCTTACCATGTTATGATGTGATGTGAGGATGAGGGCAAAAGCAATACAGTGACAAAAACAATACATATGGCAAAAAAAACCCAAAAAACAAAATGAAAATCAGACAACCAAATCTGCACAAAACGGCTTCAAAGCAGAGGAAGGACAAATGGTCACCAGATTAAAAACCACGAAATGTTAAGGGACCAGAAACACATTTCTCCTTTTTAAGAGAGACTCAGCTTTAACTGAAGCAAAATTGTAAAGCAGATCACAGAGAACTGAAAACATATTTAACAGTCAGTGTGGCAGGTGGCACCTGAAGTATCCTTTGTGTAGACAAGACCACCAAATTTACAAGCTTTGAAACTAAACCATGAACTTCATGTGCCAAATCGCTTCAGTCGTGCCCAACTCTAAACGACCCTCTGGACTGCAGCCTGCCAGGCTTCTCTGTCCATGGTATTTCCCAGACAAGAATACTGGAGTGGGTTGCCATTTCCTTCTCCAAAACAATGAACTTTGGTTAAATGCAAATCAAACTGAAACAGAGTCAAGTAAGACAAGACTAAATTTAATTACACTGAGTTCTCCATCAAAGGTGACGGATTTTACTATTGCATTTTCCTGACACTGAATAAAGTAAGAACAAAAAAAAAAGGACAAAATAAAAGTTAGAACCTTGTAGAGGAAGCCAGGAGGCACTTCCTGGAAGGCCTCGCTTGCAGAGGGAGCAGAAGGTACAGGCTGGGAGGCCCTAGCTGCCTTCTGCTCCTCCGAGGCCAGCTCTGGCATCTCACTGGTGGGGCCCGGAAGAGCCGCATCATCCGTCGCCTCCTTATACTCTGCATCCACGGTTCCTTCGTGTTCTCCCTCGCCTTCATTGTTGGAGGCGGGCTGTATGACGACAGAAGGGATGACCTTCTCCTGGGGGAGAAAAATATGGTGGTGGGGGCAAAGGCTGGGAAAGAAGGCTTCTGTACTCTCCAGAAGTTTCCTCTAGTCCATCCCACCCACCGTGGTTCTACCTTCCCCACGTCTCCCCTCCAGATAAACGTCTGCCCTTCATCCAACTTTTCTGGTGTCAAACCCTTCCACCTTGCAGAGCCTTCCTCCCAACATGGCCTCCTTTTTATGTCTCCTGAGACAGAAACCTTTAGAGGGACCAATTTGTGGATGCTTGATCAACCAGGCAGTTAGGTAAGACAGGTTTCTCAGGAAGTTGGGAAGCAGACTAGCAAATTTTGGAGAGAGAGGTTAATCATGATGGGAGGAAGGGTATAATCCTGAGAAGGAATGTAGCTAGACTCTAAGGATGCTCTCATTTTCACAGTGGTCCATTCTTGTCCCACTGAATAGTAACCCTCACTTGAAACTGACATTTAACCTCCTGTGATTGCTTTTCTCCTGGAAACCCTATTGTTAGTAAAGATCTGGCTCCTGTTTGGAGATGTCCTTCGCTTGCTGGTTATCATCAGAGCTCACAGTGCAGTGGTAACTTGAGCGATGACAATTCCCACCAACTGCTCTAAGTACTGTACTATCTGGGGGAAAGGCAGAACCAAAGGATCAAGACCTGTTTTATTCTTTAATGAAGATGAGCAGGGAAGGGAATTTCAAATAGCATATTGGAAGCCAGGAGATCAAGTTCTATATATCCTCAGATGACCAATGAACATAGATAGGCACCTCCATTCTTCAATTTGGGGAAAATAATACATTCTTTCAATGAGCATATTGTCATACATATAGAAATATGCCTGGCATTGTGACAAGAAAATCTATGGAAAAATATAGAATATACTTTTGAGTTATTTCTCTAAGTAGTACCACTGCTGGTTGTTTGAACAGGATGATTTCTGGAAATTTATTATGAGTGAAATAATCAGGAAAAAGCAAAACCTCACATTAAACCAACTCTTCACTGTTTCTACTTAGAATTCAGAGGAGCAAGAATATGGGATTTACAAGAGCCATACTTGTTGTGGCCTCTGGGTTTGAGGCCTCACATTAGGAGTATCTTTATTTGTTGCCTTCGTGTCTCTGGGGTAACTGCAACTTCATGTCAAATTAATGACCCATTACCCAACATAGGGATGGGCATTTGGTAAAAGGAGACTAATGGAGAGTTTAAGGCACTCTAATATGCCAAAGCCTTTGACTGTGTGGATCACAATAAACTGTGGAAAATTCTGAAAGAGATGGGACTACCGGACCACCTGACCTGCCTCTTGAGAAACCTGTATGCAGGTCAGGCAGCAACAGTTAGAGCTGGACATGGAACAGACTGTTTCCAAATAGGAAAAGGAGTACATCAAGGCTGTATATTGTCACCCTGCTTATTTAACTTATATGCAGAGTACATCATGAGAAATGCTGGGCTGGAAGAAGCACAAGCTGGAATCAAGATTGCCAGGAGAAATCAATACCTCAGATACTCAAATGAAACCACCCTTATGGCAGAAAGTGAAGAGGAACTAAAAAGCCTCTTGATGAAAGTGAAAGAGTAGAGTGAAAAAGTTGGCTTAAAGCTCAACATTCAGAAAACTAAGATCATGGCATCCGGTCCCATCACTTCATGGCAGATAGATGGGGAAACAGTGGAAATAGTGGCTGACTTAATTTTTTTGGGCTCCAAAATCACTGCAGAGGGTGATTGCAGCCATGAATTTAAAAGACACTTACTCCTTGGAAGGAAAGTTATGACCAACCTAGAAAGCATATTAAAAAGCAGAGACATTACTTTGTCAACAAAGGTCCATCTCATCAAGGCTTTGGTTTTTTCAGTAGTCATGTATGGATGTGAGAGTTGGACTATAAAGAAAGCTGAGTGCCAAAGAATTGATGCTTTTGAACTGTGATGGTGTTGGAAAAGACTCTTGAGAGTCCCTTGGACTGCAAGGAGACCCAACCAGTCCATCCTAAAGGAGGTCAGCCCTGGGTGTTCATTGGAAGGACTGATGTTGAAGCTGAAACTGCAATACTTTGGCCACCTGATGCGAAGGCTGACTCATTTGAAAAGACCTTGATGCTGGGAAAGATTGAGGGCAGGAGGAGAAGGGGACGACAGAGGATGAGATGGCTGGATGGCATCACTGACTCGATGGATGTGAGCTTGGGTGGACTCCGGGAGTTGGTGATGGACAGGGAGGCCTGGCGTGCTGTGATTCATGGAGTTGCAAAGAGTCGGGCACAACTGAGCAACTGAACTGAACTGAATAATAAAAAGTAGTAATAGTAATATAACTTAACTATTAATACTAGCTTCTCACCATGTGCCTGGCACCCAGCTGAGGACTCTGGCTATCATCTCACCTAATCCACCCAACGAGTCTATTGTCCTATCAAATTCTCTTCCTCCTCCCTCCCTCCATTAACATCCTTTTCCTCGTCTGTGCTTCATTCTTTTTCTCCATCACTTAATTCCATGGTTTCTCTTGCCCCTACCTGTGCTTAAGCCCAGTCCATCAGAGCAAGGGGAGCCATGTGGAGCCTCCTGATGCTGGTACAGGGGAATGCTGAGATCACTCTTTCTGAGAATCAAATTTGTTTTGGTGGAGTGGGAGCTACAAAACGGCTACAGACTATCCATTACTCCACATTCAAAAGAGGTATCACCATTAGCCACCAGTGACCACCATCTCCCTAGAAACTCCATTTACTAGGACATGTACCTGAGGGGCTGCTGCTTCTGTTTCTTCCAGTTGAGATCTGTCACCATCTATGGCCTCTGTGGCTTCAATGTCAGTCTTGGCCTCCTCTAAACTTGTTCCTGCTCCAGCAGGAAGAGCCACCTTCTCTGTCTCTGCTTCCTCCACCGGGACCCCCTCAGCGGCCGGCACCAAGGTTCCAGTCGTCACATCAGCCTCCGTTCCAGGGATGATCTGTAAACCAAACGGGCCTCAGTAAGAGTCAAACTCAGCCCTGTCTGCCTCTCCCCTCTTCTGCGGCCCTCAGACTTCCAGGCTTTCTTTGTCATGTCCCGAAGCCCAGTATTCAAGTACAGCAGAGTCTGCCATCTGCTCCAAGTTCTGACTCCTCTGCCTCCTGGGCCCCCAACAATGCTACATTCCTCAGCTTTCCTTGCAGGTGGGTGTAACAGATGGACTGTGAATGGAAGTGACACATGCCACTCTTGAAACACGGCTTTTAAGGTGTGCACAGTCCCCTCCACAAGCTCTTTCTAATCCTTGTTGGCTGAAAGCAGATGATAGCAATATTGCAAAGGATATCTGAGTGACAAAAATGGAAGAGTCCAGGCCTGATACTACCTGGATCATGGAAGAGAGCCATTGACAAGCATCCTTATTGCACAAAGCCAGAATTTTATAAACTGCATTTAAAAATATAAACTTGCAAATCTTCAAGGAGAAGGTCCCGTAAACTAAATTACATGCATAAAAAAAATAAATTAGCAAGTTTCTCAATGAGACCTCTTGAGAATGAAGGGAGAATCATTTTTGTCATCAAATATATATGATAATTCAAATTAAATCAGATTTAGGGTCCTTTACTAGGAAATACAAAATAGAAAAAAATGAGAACCTTGTTTCTAAGGTTGGAATGTAGTTGGAAGAGCTTTAAGCAGTATGTAAAACTTGGAATAATGAAATAAAGTACAATCAGAAATTTTAGTTTTGAATAGATTGGCTATGGAGTCCAAGCAAGTCTTTACAAGACTTCTCACATCAGCTCGCAGACTTGATTTGAGAGATTCAAATCAGAAAGACTGAGAAAAAAAAGGAGCACTGTAGACTTATTGTATATAATACATTCAGGAAGCATCTTTCAAAAACTGATCTTGCTAGCTGATGTGATTAGCATGAATCATTCTTTTTCCTTATTGAATAAACTCTACCCGGTTTGTCCTATTAAGTTAGGAAGGCTTTCATGATGCAGATACTTTAACTGTTGAACCCAGAACACTGAAAAGGGCGATGGACAGTGCCTGCTGAGCGGGCCTCAGAAATGGGAGATGTAGATTCTGAGCCACACACCTATGGTCATAGCGGGGCATTTGCAAAACCTCCTTCTGACTCAAAGGTACTTTTATTTATAAAAATAACCCATTGCAATACACACCCTATGTGTGTGTGTCGTGTTAGTCATTCAGTTGTGTCTGATTCTTTGCGACCCCATGGACTGTAGCCCTACCAGGCTCCTCGGTCCATGGGATTCTCCAGGCAAGAATACCGGAGTGGGTTGCCATTCTCCTCTCTAAATACACACCCTACTAAATAGAAAATAGATAACCAACAAGAACCTACTGTATAGCACAGAACTATACTCAATATCTTGTAATAATCTAGAAGGGAAAAGAATCTGAAAGGGAATATATATATATATATTTATATATATATATCTATATATATATATATAGATAAAAAACTGAATCATTTTGCTGTATATATGAAACTAACACAATCGTGAACCAACCATACTGCAATAAAAAAACAAAAATAACTAATATAAAATTAACCTGTTGCTGAATACATTTTCTACAACATTTTACTTTAGAAATGAAAAATAATGCTAGCAGTATAGTATTTGTTATATGGACAAATATCACTCATATTTTTAGAAGCTATTTCCATCTCTTAGGAGAATTTCCTATTATCAGAATTTGGCTCTCCACAAAGTATGCAATAATTTAAAACATAGTCACTGGCCATGACATAGAATGTAGTTTTTTTTCCTAGTCTGTCATTAAATACATGAGCTCAGAAAAATAATCCTTTTATATGATACTTATTTAAGGTGCATTATAAGCCCTGATAATTACTTAAGTGGGGTATGAGGTACAGGGGGATTTATACTTAGGTAAATGACTGAAAACTCCCATAATAAAAGGTTAACTTAAAAATTTAAAAGAATTATATCTCTTCTTGTACATAAACATAGGTCTTTTACATATGTTATTGTTGCCACTGTTAAAAGAGTAAGGCTCAGAGTCTAATTTAGGAGGCCATCTTAATTTCAAGAAGAGTGATAAACAAGGGCTCTTAGCTTTGCTGTTGGAGAAACCAACAAGCTCTCTCCAGGACCCTAAGAAACTACCCATAAACTATACATAAACACAACGTGTATACAATGGACTTAGGAGTTCAAATGTAGAAGGCAAGTCGTGTTGTCATCATTCTAAGTTATATATATTTTCCATCTGTCTGAAAAAAATCACACTTGTGGAGTGAACGCCCCCCTGGTTTCAATGGTTTCGGGCCAGATAGACTCTGTATCATGCAGACAGCATGGGTAAGCTGAGTGGTGAATACTACTACACACACACACACAGACGTTCTATTACAGATCAGAAGACAGACATTCTGTTACGTGACAGGCTGCCCCCCCAAGTGATTACACATAAAACCTTCCTTACATACATGTTCCAAGCACGTACTGTTAGTAATTGGACTTTACTCTCAACTGAATCGATAAATCTCCTGAAGAGGAGAGACTTCTGTAAAGTATCAAATGGTGTGGCCAAAAGTAATCTTTTAACTCTATACAAATAAGATTTTAATAATGAGTTCCTGATTTATCTCTACAGCTGTATTTCCTTTGCTAATAATTTTAACAAGCATCATCATTGACTGGATCCGATTTAGACTTGAGAGGGTGGCTGCAGTGACGCCGGCCGCCAGCAGGTGGAGACCAAGGGCCCTGTCTGCCTCCTCTGATACTCCGACCGCAAAAGAGCAAAGCTAGGGCATGTCACCAATTTACCTGACCCCTGTCTCAAAACAGGGGTGGAGCATGTGGAAAATCGTTGATAAGAACGATAGAAAATAAAAATCACCTAAACACTAAAAGTAACAATGATCATAAAGACAAGGTGCCAAGGAAATGGCACTTTGGCTACAGAGCACGCGTGCGTGCTGACGCCTTGGTCAACTCTGCCTCTCTGTGACCCCATGGACTTCAGCCCACCAGGCTCCTCTGCCCATGGGGTTCTCCAGGCAAGAATACTGGGATGGGTTGCCATGCCCTCCTCCAGGAGATCTTCACAACCCAGGGATCAAACCAATGTCTCTTACGTCTCCTGTATTAGCAGGCAAGTTCTTTACCACTAGTGCTACCAGGGAAGTGCTTGACTAGAGAGAGGAAAAGTTAAACGCTTTGAATGACCTACTTAAAGAAGGGAAGAAATGATCACTCTTCCAGCCTTCTCTGAATCCATTAGAAATGAATTTCTATTTCTCTAGCTGAAATTAATACTCTGATTTTAGAAACCTCAAGAACATTAAGGGCTTCCCTGGTGGCTCTAGTGGTAAAGAATCCTCCTGCAATGTGGGAGACCTGGGTTCGCTCTCTGGGTGGGTAAGATCCCCTGGAAGAGGGCATGGCAACCCACTCCTATTCTTGCCTGGATAATCCCCATGGACAGAGGAGCCTGGCAGGATACAGTCCATGGGGCTGCAAAGAGTCAAACATGACTGAGCGACTAAGCACACACAGCCCTGGTGACTCAGTGGTAAAGAATCTGCCAGCAGTGCTGGAGATACAGCAGACTTGGGTTTGATCCCTGGGTCATGAAGATTGCCGGGAGGAGGGCGCGGCAACACACTCTAGTATTCTTGCCTGGAGAATCCCATGGACAGAGAAGCCTGGCGGGCTACAGTCCATAGGGTTGAAAAGAGTCGGACACGACTGAAGTGGCGCACATGGACACATGCAAGAAAGTTACAAAAAGAGAGGACTGTCTCTCCCTGTATTCCCTTGCATCTTTCTGCCTCTGTCCAACACTGCTCTGAAAATCAAGGATACCCTGGTCCTCACCTTATGTCTGGAGTCTGCCCCATAGTTTCTGCTCTTACCAAAATATGTCCAGAGCCTATTTACTGGCAGCAATAATAGATAACATAAAGATACAATGGAAATAGAATCCATTTGCTCAGATTCAGTGTTTGCTCCAGATATATCAAGAACAGATTAAAAAAGCTTTCAGGGAGAGTTATCCCTCTTTTGTGGTTATTTTTATGCATTCCAATTTGTTAGCTAATGTAGTTTTAGACTCTAAATTTAGTTTTTTCTAGACTCTGCTTGCTACCACAGATGTTACACCTGCAACCACAATGACTAATGACTGATACTGGATACTTTTTAAGTGCTTTTTGTTGTTGTTGCTGCTGTTGTTTTTAAGGGAGACCAGAGGGCTGAAACTACTGAAAGTATTTCAAGCCTTTGATATTCAACATTATCAAAATTTCTTCTCTTTACATTTTAAGAGAAACACTAGTACCTTATCTGCTGCCAAAATTATACTACCTTGGTATATTATCTTAGTTGGCCTAATCGATTTATGGTGGAAAACACCCAACGCAAAAACAGGTTAAAATTAGTTCTCCCTGCCCGCGGGCTGTTTACTGTATCCACAAGGTCTGTGCATCACAAGCACCCTATAAACAATTGCACATTCATCACAGAAGTCACAGAGACCCACATGGGACCTTCTCTGAGGTGAGCATTTCTCAGTTTACCATACTGTACAGATCTTACTGCCTTTTTATCGTCTGCATTAACAATCCTCTTGGTGGAAAGTAATACGTGTTGGTATTCGTGACAGTCTTTTCAAACACCTACTGGCCTTAGCGAGATTTTCTAGAAGTAGAGTGACAGGAATGCAATGCAACAATGGTACCCATATCCTGCAAAGCAGGGGAGCACCAGGGGTGACAGAAATTAGCCAGTCCCTCTGGTTGCTGGTGCTCTTCTTAGAAGCAGGTCAACAAGGATGAGATTCGAGACAAATAAGAGCCCTGATCAGTTGCAGAGGAATTTGTAATCTGTGGGCTTTGTGTAATTTATTGATTTAAATATTGTAATTTATTTATTCACTGCTTTCTTGTCAATATTTGCTCTGAACAATGCCTGAAATATATTTCTTAATGATAAGAAAAGAATGTAAGAAATATATATATTTTTAACTTGATTATACTAAAATCAGAGAGTAGCCATCTTCCTGACATTTGTTCTTGGCAGAGCCTCTGACAGTTGTAGAGTATATGCACATTCTGTAGCCTGTGGGGGAAACTGACATTTACTGTGACTCTACAGTTTTCCAGGCAACATCCCAGGTGTTTTACATCTATCGAATATTATTTGTCCAACAGCTCTACTAGATATAGTCCCATTTTCTACACAACTCATACTTAAGAGCTGAGGTAACTCAAGAAGTCAGTAAACTAGGATTGGGACAATCTGACTCTAAATTTTGTGTTTCTTCACATCAGCCAGCATTCGAGTAGAAAATGCACCTCTCAAATTTGAGCTCCACTGTGATGCTAAGACCTGGCACCTCCACAGACCCAAGACACCCTACTGTCAACTCCAAACAAGCAATGTTTGCTGAAGAATTGGAGTGTGTTCTTACAGCCAATGCATTCACTTACACTCTAGGAATGCTGTCTTTAAGATGAGATTTGGGGGGGATGGGGTGGAAGAGAGGTCCAAGGTGGGGGGTGGGGAGATATATGTATACATACAGCTGATTCATTTCAATGTACAGCAGAAACTAATAAAACATTGTAAAGCCATTATATTCCATTAAAAAATAAATAAAACAAACAAAAAGATGAGAGTCATAGATTCAAAATCTATTCTCAGACATGATCTGAATACCTAAGCAACCATGTCATAAAACCCCTCTTATCTGATACAAATCATATGGTAAAAAGCTATTAAGAAGAGGTTGGTTAGATAGAATTTCTTATTATTTTTGCCAATATTCCTGAAAATTCTATTGTTTAGAAACATGGACAGAATGAGAAAGGGGAAAAGAAGATCATCCTGTTTTTTTCCAGTGCACTGCAGAGTTACAACTGAAAACACGCAGAAACTGGGCACTTGGGCAGTCCTAGCTATGTACGTTCACAGGTTAAACACTGATGTGATTCCAACGCTGGAAGGATCAGAGGGCTCATCTAGGAAAGGTGGGTTATCTTCACAAACAAAAGTAAACACTGTGCATTGCACATTGGCAGATGGGGACGTGAGCAGGTACAGTGAGCCCCCTACACGCCCTGTGTTCTCATTTTATAAGTGAGGAAATATGACGGTGGGCGAGGAGCCCAGGAGATGAAGCTGGAGACCCAAGTTTTAGTTCTGACTCTCCCCCTGATAAACACTAGAGTTGGAGTGACCCTTGAGTCCCTTTGGGAAGTAACAAAGGGAGATGGACCCCACAGTGTGAATCCTGGCTGCAGGTTGCCCTTGCCTTCTTCTGGATCCAACCTGAGCTCTTGACTTCTCTGAAAATACAAGCGTGTTATGAAAATACAGGGTTTCCTTAAGGATGCATCTTAAAGAAAAGCTTAAGAGGCAACTAGAGAAGAGAAAATCCCTGTCCTAAGACACAGCCTGGTGAAGAGTACCCCTTCTCACGTAAACTACCCTTAGAACCCAGCAGTGACTTCCCTGATGGTCCAGTGGCTAAGACTCTGTGCTCCCAGTGCAGGGGACCCAGGTTCAATCCCTGGTCAGGGAACTAAATCCCATATGCTACAACTTAAAGAATTTGCATGCTGCAACTAAGACTTGGCTCAGTCAAATAAATACTAAAAAATAACCCAAAAAATCAAAATGGCAGGTGACAATTTCCCTTCAGTACAACTGTAGTATGAGCTCTCCTAGGGTGTTCCCCTCATCACCACTGGTGTTCCCTTCCTCTGTAGTACCTGGTATTACAAACTTCATTTGCTACTCTCTGCATTTTCTTTCTGGGCTTCCCTGCTGGCTCAGATGGTAAAGAATCAGCCTGCAAGGCAGGAGACCTGGGTTCAATCCTGAGATGGGAAGATTCCCTGGAGAAGGGAATGGCAACACACTTCAGTATTCTTGCCTGCAGAAATCCATGACAGAGAAGCCTGGAGAGCTTCGGTCCATGGGATAGAAAAGACTCAGACATGACTGAGTGATTAACACTTTCACGTTTTCTTTCTAATAAAGGAATTTCATGGTTCACTGCCCCCACCATGACCTTAATCTTAATCATCCTTTTCAATCTACTCTTCTAGTATGGCCTGCAGTCCCATCATAAACCTTCAGCAGCCTGGTCCCAGCGCAACTCAGCTGCTGGCAGAGGTGTTGCCATGGCAACATCTGTCCAATTTAGCTCTATACTTTCTTTATAAATTACGATCTCCTGCTGAAATACCAAAGTTAATGAATTTGGGGTTAATTTGGCCTTTAAGGTCATAGTAGACTATCCAATAATAGTACATATTAAAACAAAGTTTTAATTAGAGATTATTTGCAATCTCTTCTTTGGGAGAAATGGATAGGAAAAGTGGATTTATCTTTATAAGCAAAGGTAAATATTGTGTGTTGTACACTCTCAGAGGTTCTGAAGTGATCAAGTATTAGTTTCAGAAGCAGCCACAAAACACAGCCTCACTGGGAGCTGCAAAGAGCTTGTTTAAGAAAAATGCCTTTACTGCACAATAAACATTTCACTCTACCTGGCTATGGTGTCTTTGAGCATTAGCTGCCACTGCTCAAATTGCTTTCTTGGGAGTATGTCCAGGCTCGGGTTGGCAGAAGGCCGAGGCAGGGCTACCAGGCACACTCAAGTCGAGACCAAAAAATGGAGATCTGCCAATCACCTATATGTCACCATGCCTAAAATTCCCAGCCCTGACCCTGCCAGAACCATGGGCACCTCCATGGGTAGCCTGAGACCCATCCAGATGGTAGTCAGGGGACTGGATCTTGAGGAAGGATAGGGAATTGATAGTTACCCTTAGAAGACCTAAGTGTCTACCTTCAGGTATGACAGCCTCTGACTAGGGTAAGTAAAACACATTCCATGCCAATCTGTCACCTATTTGCTTAGCAAATAGAAGCTATTAAGACATGAATGAATGGTACTCATTACCATGAGGGGTTTTGGAAATTCTTCAGTTTAATGGAATAAGTTGTAGATTTTTGAGAGCAGCAAGAGAACATACTGTGTATCAAATACAACTTGTAGAGGAGAGATGAAGAAAATTGCGAGAGAAAGGGAAAATGATTCCCCCAAGGCTCCTCAACAGTTAGCCACAGAGCCAATTCTCCAGACTCTTATTCAGTGATCTTTCCAATATATCACCTTAGCTCCTTGCTTTGCAGCCACAGTGGAGGATCAGGATACTCATTGCCTCAGAGAAGCTCAAGGCTGGGGTTGTATGAGCATTTCTTTTTTCTTTTTTGACCCTTCAGCTTCATACCAGGAATATGTACCAAGTCTAAGAGTGGGTTGGAGAAAGTCCTGGTGTTAGCATGGAGGGATTTCAGCCCAACTGTAATCCTGTTGGCTTTAGACTGGTCTCTAAACATACTTCTAAAACCTGCTTTTTTGAAAAACATAGCCTCTGTAGTAGTTAAGAGAGTAATACCTATGAATTAAAATGTCAGGATTCACACTTCATGTCATCACTTCCTGGGTACATAATCTTCATTTAAACCACCTAAACTCTCTGTGTCTCAGTCTCCTTAATCTGCAAAATAGGATTCCTAAGTATCATCTTTGTTGGGATTACTGTGAGAGAAGGCATGTCAATTATTAGCATTTGATATGGTCCTGTTGACTATACCTTAATTCTCTTGGTGTCTTTATTCATAAACTGCCTTTTACTACAGACCACACAGAGTAAGGCAGTATTGGGGTTGCTTGAGACTCAATATTATAAATAAAAGTATACACGAAGCCAGAACCAAGAGGTCATATATTGTATGATTTTATGCATGTGAAATATCCAGAGTAGAAAAATCCATAGAGACAGAAGGCAGACTGGCAGTTCCCGGGTTTGGGTGGGAGGAGGGGGACCATGTGCACAAGGTTTTAATTTGGGGTGATGAACAGTTTTCAGAACTAGACAGATGTGGTGGTTGTACAACATTAGGAATGTATGAAAGCCACTGAAGTTTTCACTTTAAATCGACTGTTATGTGACTTGCACCTCAATAAAAAATTGATTAATTTATGTTAGGTTCACATTAAACTAATTTTATGTTACGTGAATTGCACCTTAACAGAAAAAAATAAATGCACACCAAAAGTAACACCTAAAAAATCACTAGGCTCCAACTATGGACAAAGGGCTCCTCAAAGACGGAAGACTAATCTGAAACCTCATGTCCATGTTCACGTGTAATCATAACACTCTGAACAAAATAACATCACACAATTCTCACATGGGTCTTGCAAGAAAGGGCTTTGGAACATGAGACCCCAGGAAGCAGGGAAGACAGTCTGTGTATGCTAGCTGGTAGGTGGCTAATGACCACTTAATATCAGCCACACATGAAAACAACCAGCACTCCATTTTCAGAGACGGAAACTGACCACCCCAAGTCAATCTGCTCTGTGAGGTGGGAGGCATGGGGAGGTGTCTATCATCCTGTTACCTTCATTTTCGTCCTGGCTAATTTTGTCTCTTCCCCATGGCCTGGTACAATGGTAGAGAGGAAGAAAGTTCTTGGCCCAACCACTGGAGTCAACTTTGTGTCAATGTCTGGAACCCACCTGCCTTTGTGCTCTCCCCACTGCCCCTGAAGGAGGCTTCATGCCTCCGAATGCCCATATCTTCCTGGCAGTGAAGTTTGGAACACTCCCTATGAGTGGACCCTATAGGAAGGTCCCTAGAAGAGACGTGTTCTTAGAAAGGGCAAAGAATTTTGACGGGATGCAGCTTCTTCAGGATCCAGGAGGAACTTGGCCTCATGGAGACCTACACAAGATCAAGTCCCTTAATATCATGATGCAGCCAATTGAAAAGGGGGGGCTGTTACCTCCACATCTCTGGCCTTCCCCTTCTCAGAGTAAAGGTATCACTGACTTAGGCTTATCTTGAGGGGAAACCACTTATCATGAAGATGATGACAATAATATTATCCAATTCTCATTGAGGAACCTCTATGGATCAGATGTTAAACTAGGAACATGGATTATTTCCAAGCCCTCGTAGGAAACTGTGAAGGCAATTAACACTAACGCCATTTTCCATTTGTGGCAACTGAGGCTCAGGTGTCACAGGGCTTCTGGGCAGCACAACAAGATAGGTGGCCCTGCTTTTGATCGCAATGAACAGTTTCCTTTTCCTAGATACAAAAATTCAATTATCTGGATGGAAACAAAAAGAAAATGACCCTGTAATATCTGTATTTTAATAGCTTTGGCTCTAGTCTCATTCAGGTAAGCAGACTATAGTGTCAATCAATCAACAAATCAATGACTCAGAATTTACTGGGCATATATTATACATCCAGATCTCTGCTGGGAGCCTGTGACACAAAATAAACAGCTATTTGTTTGGCCTGAGGGGTACTGAGAATGTAGTTAGCTGCTAATAGGAGTGCAGTCAAACTCAGAGAAAATAACCATTTCTGTGATTTTGTTTTTCTAAGAAAAGTAAAGAGGTAAATCTATCTCCAAGGCATGTATATACACACACACACACATTAATTTTTGTGTGTGTCTGTGTGTGTTATTTGCTCAGTCGTGTCCTACTGTTCCCGACCCCATGGACCGTAGCCCACCAGGCTCCTCTGTCCATGGGATTCCCCAGGCAATAATAGTGGAGTGGGTTGCCATGCCCTTCTCCAGGGTATCTTCCCAACTAAGGGACAGAACCCTGATCTCCTGCATTACAGGCAGATTCTTTACCATCTGGGCCACCAGGGAAATATATAGAATTATATATGTAAGGCATACTTCAGAGTGAGTACTTTGCACCTGAACTTAATTCTATGATAATGAAGAGCAGACCAGAAATCAGCCTCATCTGGCTTCCTCGGGTCCTCAGTGTCTTCCTGACAGATCCAAGCTCACAGGTAGAGACACAGCGGAAATCTGAGCTCCCAAGTTCACACAGCACAAGGAGAAAACTCAATGCTGTTTCCCACCCACACGCTCATCACAGAAGGATGCCTCAAGTGGCTGTGCAATGTCAGCCTCCTCCCTCACCACCCCGTGTGAACTAGGATGGCTGGAGCCACAGCTACTGCCTGCAAAACCGTATCCCCCAGAACCAGAACAGAGCCTCACATCTAGAGAGGCTCAAATATGTCTACCAGCTGAATGAAGGGGGAAAACTAGCATATGCCTTCTACACACACAGACAGAACTATTCCCTGGTAAGGTGAAGTTCATGGTATATCTATCTATCTTTCCATCTATATTTGTTGGTTTAAATTGGCCTTGACAAGTCAACTTAAGTTTGGTGAAATATTTAAAGAAACAAAACACAACAAAATCAAAAGTAGTCAGTGTTTCCCTTTCCAGGATTCTAAAATTATTCTAAATATTTAAAAAATATTTATCTTGATTTTTTTTACCCATTTATTTGTTTTGGAAACAATGCTAAGCCCTAAACTCAATTACACTGCATTATTTCTTTAAAACTAATAGGGAAAAAAGATATTAGTCCACTTCACATCATTTGAGTAAACTATAGGATCAGAAAGAAATTTAGAGAAAGAGAGGGTTCTCTGAAAGAAAATGAAATAGGTATATTTCTCTAATATATATCTAAACAAATATTGATTTTCTTTCCTAAAGAAAATTTTCAGTATTTATATAACATGGAAACATCTACAGAAGAGGTAGCAAGTGATGGTTTTTAAAATGCATCCTGCCCATCAACTGACAAATGGATAAGAAAGCTGTGGTACATATACACAATGGAATACTACTCAGCATTAAAAAAAAATTCAGTTGAATCAGTTCTACTCAAGTGGACGGAACTGGAGCCTATTATCCAGAGTGAAGTAAGCCAGAAGGAAAAACAACAATATAGTATACTAATGAATATATATGGAATTTAGAAAGATGGTAATGAGAACCCTGCATGCGAGACAGCAAAAGGAACGCAGATGTATAGAACAGACTCATGGACTATGTGGAAGAGGGCAAGAGTGGGATGATATGGGAGAATGGCATTGAAACATGTTAATTACCATATGTGAAATCAATCGCCAGCCCAGGACTGATGCTCGGGGCTGGTGCACCGAGATGTCCCAGTGGGAGGGAATTGGGAGGGAGGAGGGAGCGGAGTTCTGGAGGGGAAGCATATGTAAACCCATGGCGGTTTCATGTCATTGTATGGCAAAATCAACACAATAAAGAAAATTTAAAAAAAATAAAAATAAAAAAAACATTCTGTTCCCCAAAGGCAAAAAAAAAATAATAATAAAAATAAAATAAAATAAAATGCATCCTGCAGAGACAGCAGGAAAATTTGGTGCTTTTGGTGCTGTAGGGAAAAACTAAATGTAATATTAGCTGTTTAGAGAGTAAAACAACAAACAAAAATGTAATTAACCTCTGTTGAGAGCCCAGGGTTTCTTTGTGAACCACTGCTTAAATTTCCTGTTTTCAAAATTACATTTGCTTCTTTTTCAACAAAACCACCACAAATTTCACCTCATACAAAATGTATTCTGTCAAGACTGGAAATAATAACCATGTGGTGACATTTTGGTAGCAAAAAGGATGACCCCAAAAGGTCACCTCAACCCCATCCTGACTGATGACAGCCACAGCCAGTCTGCTTAATGAGAGCTTGGGGGACACTGTGGATTTTCATGTCTTTACAACTAAATATCACACATCTAGCCACTGAAGAGACCTTTCTTTAGAAAAAATAACCCTAATATTATCTTGATTATGACCAAGAGAAAGAAGCTATAAACCTATGTTAGAGAACAAAAATACATTCTGTCTGACGTTTTTTGCTTAAGTAGAAGGGAGAACTTGGGGAAGAACTGACTTCAACCAAGTATGTTCATTTCTAAGCACATGAAAAGGATCCACTTTTGATGGGCATTAGGCAAACTGAACTGCTGGGAGCTGCCCTCTCTTACTATCATGTTTTAGTTCACTTAAGGGTGGAGAAATCAACTGCTTGAAATCTATTTCACAAGGAATCTAAATTTCTATTCTTTAAAGTTCAAATTAGGTTTAGGAGACAAGTATTTTCAGAATGAAGAATTCTTTCAAATATCTCTTCACCCAGCATGAGGGAAACCAGGTTTAGTAATGGTTGATGCTTGTACCATGCAGCTTGTTAAGTATTTTTAACACTACCATTGACTTCAAAGATCACCAATCTTTTATAAATCTTGATAAATGTAGTATGCACAATAAAGTAGGTACTTGATAATTGATACCAACTCAGACTGTTCACTGGACAACCAATAAACTTAGAATTTGAGAAAATAAAAATCCATGGGGTCGCAAGAGTCCATGGGGTCACAACAGTCCATGGGGTCACTAGAGCCAGACACGATTTAGCAACTAAACCACTACCACTCAGTTCCTCGGTCATGTTTGACTCTTTGCAACCCCATGGACTGTAGCCTGCCAGGCTTCTTTGTCCATGGGATTTTCCGAGCAAGAATACTGGAACGGGTTGCCATTTCCTACTCCAGGGGATCTTCCTGACCCAGGGATTGAACCCATGTCTCTTGAGTCTCCTGCATTGGCAGGCTGATTCTTTACCACTGAGTCACCTGGGGAGCCTTCCTTTGTTACTTAAATCACCCTAATTAGGTGCAGAGATCACAATCTGACACCAAAAGAAAAAGTTCAACCTGCATGAGTTACTAAGATCACCTGTGAATCTGGGGATGCAAGTTGAGAAAACTCTCCACGGGAGCACGGAGTCTTAGCACTTCCCAGGCTACAGTCTGCAAGCAGCCCTCCTAGGAAGGACTCAGTCTAGCAGAAAGAGAATATTTCTTGTTCTCTTTACAGGATTTGGCCCAATTCTGTACCTCTACATGGAAAATATGACCATTTTCCTTGAGTCATTCTTAATTTATATTTGCATCACTATCTTGCCCTATTATTTATTTTTCTACTCTATTAATAAATGATAAATTAGACAGATGACCTGCCTTTTCATGGCAAAATAACAGAGGGCACCAACAGCAAAAATATAACTTTCATTCCTCTAGTTATCTCATCTAGGCAATGTTATTTTGGAAGCTGGGAGATTGGTTCTCCTCTGTACAGATTACATGAAGGCTGTAGTATTTACTAAATGGTACTCTGATTAAATGGAGAAGGAAATGGCAACCCACTCCAGTATTCTTGCCTGGAGAATCCCAGAGACAGAGGAGCCTGGTGGGTGGGCTGCCATCTATGGAGTGGCACAGAGTCAGACACGGCTGAAATAACTTAGCAGCAGCAGCAGCAGCACTCTGATTAAATTCTTGGGAGATGCTTTAACTGCATTTCATAAATAAATTCTTTTTACTCTCCGTGGGTATTTTGGATTATGTTTTCTTTGGTATCATTCTACACTCCAAGTGTATTAAATGATGCAATTCAGTGAGGTGCGTACAGAGCCCATTCCACTTAAGGATGTGGTGTGGTACACGGCTGCAGCGAGCAAGGTGAGAGGTTTCCAGGCAGACAGACGAGTCTCCACCTCTGCACAAAACAGATCCTTAAGCTCCCTCATAGTATGACAGCCAGTACCAGACTTGATTTTGAGCAAATGGTTGTACACATAGGAATCCTTGTAGATTCAATGATTTTTAATGTGGGATTTCAGTCCCTCATGGGGCCTAAACCAACCTGCAAGACTAATACTGTAAGAAATCAATATGGAGACACAAACAACAAAGTGATGACCCTTCTGTTTATCAGCTGCAGGTTGGTCCCTAATGGAAGGTCCACCATCAGCCATCACAGGTGGGGCAAGCACTAACAAGTCTGGTTACTTGTGAGTTATTACCACCTATTTACCATGAATGGGAGAGTAGCAGAAAGATTCGAGGTACCCTTTATTGAGAACAAAGCCTGTGGCAACATGACCGTGTTAGATCCGGTCTCTGGATATCTTCCTTTTAAAACAAAAAAAAAAAAAAAAATAAGAGAATGAACATTCACTGTCAAAGGAATAAAGGCCATTTGAACTTGGGAAGCTGTGACAGGTATGGAAGTGATGTGGCCCAAGTGAAACAGGAATGAGAAGGGAAAAATGGGATGAGATGAGCACAGCAGTAGTGGGGAGGTGGGCGGAGGGTGGGAGGGAGGTGGCGCTCACCGCTGCCCCCTCCTCTGGCTCCTCAGCCCGGGTGTCCAGTCCAAGGTCCAGCCCAGTGGCAGGTGGAACAGCAGCAGGGGGCTCCTCGGCTTTCTGCTCTGTGGGTGGAGCCTGTTCAGATTCAGCCTTTGGTGGTTTGTTTCGAGGGTTAGAGGAAAAAGATTCAACATGTGAACAGATAATGTTATGGAATATTGGACAATTAACGGTTTTCTTCATCACCCTATAGGTAATTAGTTTCATTAAATATGTGCTGGAAAAAAAAATCCAGATTAGGCATGATGGTTCTTTACAGAACTGAAAAAGTCTAGGAATAAATGTATTAAGTTCCACAATACCGTCACTGTGATATCCTCTGAAGTTGGGCAAAAACTTACCATTTTGGTGACTTGTTGTACTTGCTTTCAACATTCTGAGTATTCACTTCTTGGGACATTGGTACAGTACTTTGCACTATGGAGCAGTGACAGAAGAGATCCTAGGAGCTCCCTCCTTTGGAAATTGAAAGGAGTAAGGAAGAATTCAAGGAGAATACAGTTCTGGGAACTGCTCGCTCTGTTGATGGGCACTGCAGCCAAAAAACTGAGGGGCCATCCCAACGATTCAGATCAAAATGCATTAATGCATATGAACGGTCACTACAGAGTATCTGTGCCACTGCCTGGCTAGGAGGAACAGACTCCACCACCCGGCAAGGAGCCACCACAATCATAGATACCTTGACTTTGTACATTCCTGTTCAGTCCCTATATTTTCACTTCTCCTTCCAACAAAATCCTTAGTCATCAGTTGTTTTCACATGATAAACTACTTCTTTAAGGAATTACTGAGCAGTATTCTCTGTGATATCAATTAGACTCTTGTCCAGACCAGAGTGAAGTTTTTGCTTCCTACTAGGACCTCTAACCACAGACACCCTCCTGATTCCAAGTACATGCTGAATCAAGCCTCTGGAATCTCTTAGCTCCAGCCTTTTGCAGTTTTAAAGTTAGCAAGATTCAATAATAACTAGCTAGGAAAAAACAGCACAGCCAATCAATGCATGTTGCTGTGAAACTATTACCTCTCTTTTGATTTAAAGATTAATATACAGATGGCCATTGGAAGATATGTTAAGATCTTTTCCATCAGGGTGTTTAAACAACAAGAAAGTTTAAAAATGTTTTCCTAGAAGAGTAAAGAGCCTCCAATAAATATTACCTTTGGAGGAATCAGAAATCTCTGTCAAACATTTGCCATAAGAAATCAAAAGCCATCTCTCTCCCATATGTAGACTGAAGTGGGGGCACAGGATAGGTTCCATAAGGATGTGATGGAGAAGTTATGCTGAGATAATAGAAAATAATGAATAGCCTGCTGTTGGATAAATATGCAAACTGTTTCTCTTATGCTGCCACCAAATCCTCCATTGCAACCCATGCCAAGGTTACATCACCCCTTTCTTGAAAGGGCATAATAAAAATAAAAGGATACTTAGGTAGATAAATGTACAGAGATCTGGTATTTTTATGGGCTTTTATAACCTTAAAAGGGTGATCTGACACAAGTTTTAAGAAAGAATGAGAGAAAATTCACTCTAATCTACTCTCAGGAGTTCTTTATGGGAAAAGATTACACTTGTATTGTTCAAAAGGAATTATCTTCATAATAGAACAAGTTTTCATTGCAGCTAAGAAATACTATAAGCTCTCACAGTACAATCTAATCATTTTGGAAGTCAAGGTGACTTGCTATGAGAGGATGTTATCAAATGACCTACACAACAAGGATAGGAAGGGTAATTTGACAAAGACAAAGAAACCCACGGGCAGATGGCTGCCCCACTGTGAACTGAGTCTGCAATGGGGGACGAGGAGCCAAGGAAGTTTCAAAACATCTATCAAATAAATTTATCTGTTTACATGAAGATTAAAAAAACCCTAAAACCAGACACAAAGATAACCTAAAATTAAAAAATATTTGCGTCAGTCTGGGTTTCTAGGAAGTCTGAGAAATTTTGAAGTTTCATACACAGCAAGAATAGGCAGGGTGTTGTCATGAATAAGTCCCATGGCATTTGCTTGTTGAAGTCAGACAATAACTCAATGGAAGCAAAGGTAAAGAGGAGGAATTGGTTATATTCCACAAGTCACAATATTTTCTTCTAATAATAATATCACACCAAATATTATAATATAGCATTATAAACTTAAATTCTAGGGGGACAAATAGAATTCATTGAATGATGAGTAAGGCTGAAATATGACAGCATGACTGTACATAAAATAATAGGGTGCTTAAATTTGGAAACTTGAGTCACTTATCTAATCCTTCTAAGATAATGTAAAATTGAAAATATTTTGTCAAGATAGAAGGAAAAGTAAAGGTAACAGCATCTTGTGGAGAGATCTTAAAGTAGACCTTTAGGAATTGTGTCCTGTTTCAAGCACTTTTTTTTTTTTCCTATAAGAAGCTTCCCTTGGCAAACATTTTAAATGGGTTGATACCCTGCTGTACCCATCTGGGGGCACTGGTGTTTGCTGGAGTAGCCATCACTATACATTCAGAGGAGAGGTATTCTCTGTATATATTAGTGGCAGCAGGGTGCCACGATGGTTTAACTCTGAAGACTCAGAAATGGAATTCTTGCTTTAGAACAAAACAAATAGTGTTGCTAGAGTACACATTTTTTAGCATCCTCTGTGATAAGCTGGAAAGCAGGTCAATGCAGGGTAAGAAGAGTTGGTTTGGGAGAGTGGAGTCAAGGGTCTAGACACATTCCAATATGGTAACTGCCTTCTCCAAACTCAAGACAGCTACTCTAATGAGAGCTTCAAAGGGCCACGGAGGCAATCCTGAGTCCAGAGTAGGGTTTGCAGATTAAATCTCAACAGGGTTTAAATTTGTACTCAAGGGATCTCTTGTGGGGCCACAAGATGAAGATTGGGGAGATGTGCAGCCGACTACCAACTTCAGCCTCTGCCTTGCTCAGATCAGTCAATGAACCCATGTTCAGACACTGTTCTGCTCCTGGGAAGATGCTATATAATCACAACTCCGTGGGTGAGGTTCACTGTGATCTCCTAGTCCTTCACAGCACAGAGCCAGCACTAGCAGCATCTGCTGTGCTGGGCATGACACAGCTAAGATCCCCAATGGAAAGAAGGTACAAGAAATCTGCTTCAGGAAACACAGATAAAGAGATGAGAAGGGCACACATGGAAGCTCCTAGAACCAGCTGTGTGGGAAGGGGTGGTAGGGAGATGTTCAGAGGAACTTAAAAACCACTGGATTCTGTGCCAGGAATTTACAATTGTAGTAGGTGTGAATTTACTGATGACCCATTGCCTCTTTTTTACAGCAGTATTTCTCCATTTTTTAACTCATTCACAATTGATAATTAAAAATCTCACCCTCCAGTGTCAGTATAACCCTTACTCCACCACCCAGACTGAAAACCACTAGTGATCATGAAACATAAGTCCCTCTGGCTCCATTATTAACACCAATATAATATGAATTTTAAACATTTAACTCTTCATTTGCAGGCATCACAGACTCCACCTTCTTATCTGGTTACCCAAAAGGCAAAAAACACACCCATCTATGGACAGAGTGTTAGAGGAAACACTTGCCTTTGAAAAATGGCCAATTAACCTTCCAGAGCAGAAATCCTTCCTTAGAAGCGAAATCATGCAAAAGGGAAAATTCATTCTACTTAAATCCAATTCTGAGTTTCCAAAGTGAAAGCCAGAAGCTGGGATAATTCTGTGCCATTCCCACAGGAAAAGCAGTGCGCTACAAATAACCTTCCTGAACTAATCCTCAAAGAGTGTAAATCCTCCATAGTATAGCACTGACAAGCTCTCAGTGACATCACTCAAGGTCTCTTTGTTCAGCCTTAGTAGTAAGCTGGTGCTACATACGTTTCCTATCATAACCAATCCTGCAAGAATCTCCTCTAACACCCAGGGTAATCTTTCTGCTTCCTACTCACTCCTAAGCTAAACTTTTCTCTTTATCTCATTTGGCAGCAAAGGAGTCATCACATCTTTACCACATATTATTTCTTTCTACAGGTCACAAAATGAAGGGAGGAGATGAGAGATGAAGTAGCTCGGGTTCAAGAAAAAGCAACGATCTATTCTGAAGCACGAATTCTTGAGGCAATTTCATTGTCAGTCCTGTAGCATAAGCTATAGTTACACAGAAACATCCACGTTCTTGAATGGCTAGACTTCATGTTCCATTGAAGCCCATAATTAAGATACTTTGATTTTTGCCAGAATCACTGTGCCTTTATAAATAGAAGCAACTGCATTCAAAGTCACATGATTTTTCAGGAGCTTTCCTTCCTATTTTCTAGAAAAGAAAGAGCTACAGAAACCACATCCTGAATATTCAAGCTCTAAATTACCTACAATGATCAACCTTGGAACATTTGGTGGTAATGAAAAATTTTCCCAAAACACAAACCAAGATCAACTCACCATGTTGAACATACTCTGGTCTGCCTGCATTGTGAACAATGAAGTATCCTGGAGTTGAAAAGTGGGGACAAAGTAGAAGATTCCAAATTATTAGGTTTTCAGTTAATTTGCCAAAACAGCAACAACAAAGATATCATTTAAATCAGTTTCTATGAATTGCATCAACAAATACATTATAAAGATTCATTTCTCTCATTTAGTTTAAATCAAAAGCAAAAAATGCAAATATAATTTCTGACAGTAGTTATTTTAAATATAAATCTGAGCTAGCAGAATTCGATAATATGATGAGAGGCATTCAACAAAGAGTAGAGTTTTCAAAGGCATTATTGGTCTTCAGCTTCTTTCCAGGACATCAACACTGAGTTAGAATTTAAGCTACAAATCTAAGCATTTTAAATGTTTGATTCTTATTCTTATTGTTTCATCAAAGTGTGACATCTATGAATTAATTATGAGCCATAATTTAAAAATCGTATGCAATATATTCATTTGGGATACGGATTGTGAAAAAACCAAGCTGGAGACAAGCTAAGGGAACAGTGATCTCAGGGAGAATCTTCATTCCCCATTATACGGGTAACATGGATTATACACTCCAGACAAGAAATCAAAAGAGTTCCTGGGTAATCTAACCAGTTCGAAAGAAAAAAAAAGTCCCTAAATAATCAGACATCAATGGTTCTCCAAAAGAAAAGATGAGCCAGTGACATTTGGTCAAAGATGGAGGACTGAACACAGACATTTACCTCTGCTGCCTCCAGAATCCAAACTAGATAACAAGAAGAAAATTAATTTTTAAAGGCATAAACTCTTGAGGGTAAAAAGAATGGAAAGAAAAACAACTGCAACAAAATTTTGAAATTATAAAGCAAACGAACGAACAGTAACTTGAAGGATCTAAAAAGTCTGCACTGTAAGTTGATGTAGAAATGCCAAAAACAACCTAATTTATTACTCATAAATCCCAATGGATCAACAAAGTAGATGGATGTAGAGAGTGTTGTACAGAGTGAAGTAAGTCAGAAAGAGAAAATCAAATACTGTATATTAACACATATATGTGGAATCTAGAAAAATGGTACAGATAATCTTATTTACAAAACCACAATAGAGACAGACATAGAAAACAAATGTGTGCATACTAAAGCAGGGGAGAAAGGGGTTTGGATGAACTGGGATATTGTGGTTGACATATATACACTATTGATATTATGTATAAAATAGAAAAGAGTATATTGTCACCCTGCTTATTTAACTTATATGCAGAGTCCATCAGGCAAAATGCCACACTGGATGAAGCAAAGCTGGAATCAAGATTGCCAGCAGAAATATCAGCCAAGTCTCTCAGTTTTTCAGAGACCTCCTCTTAAAGAGAGAGTCAAGGTCACCAGACATTTGAGGAGTCTCAAATATTAAAGGGAGACTGAATAGCTTTTAAAAAGTGGAAGAAACAAAGACTTTCCACCTTTGAGAATTATTAATACCCTTGGAGATATAGTGGAAGATGATATATTCATAACATAAGAAGATGCTAATCAAAAAGAAATATTCAGTAAACAAAAAGCTTATGGGAATTTAAATATATATATAGAAGTTAAAAAATCTGTTAGAAAAGTTGGAAAGCAGAGAAAGAGAAAAGGGAAAAGCCAAAAAAAAAAAGGAAGACTAGCTCAAAAAGTCAGTATATGAAAAAGCGAAGTGCTGCAGAACAAGAAAACAAACAAAAAATATGCAATTTTCATATTAAAAGGGCCTAGTACAATGTATGAAAATAGATGCAGACCATCGTACATCATTGTAAAATTTTAGAAACATGGGTATAAAGATTACATAGACTTGCAGAGAAGAAAAAGGTTGAGAGGGTATACAAGCATACAGAGAAATAGAGAGATAGGGTTTCTTACAAAATATCAAGAATCAAAATGAAAGTTTCTAATCAAAGACAAATCCTATATGGTATCACTAATATGTGGGATTTTAAAAAATGATACAAATGAACTTATTTACAAAAAATAAATAGATTCAGAGACATAGAAAGCAAACATGGTTACCAAAGGGGAAAGGCAGGGACAGATAAATTAGGAGTTTGGGATTAACAGATGCATGCTTCCATATACAAAATAAATAACAAGGTCGTACTACATATAGCACAGGGAACTATATTCAGTATTCTGTGATTAAACCATAATGGAAAGGAATAGGGAAAAAATTATATATTTGCATAACTGAACCACTTCACTCTACACCTGAAACTAACATAACATTGAAAGTCAACTATACTTCAGTAAAATTATTTATTAAATGTTAAAAAAAGATGTACCCTATGGAAATGAAAAAGAAATGACAGTTTTTCGGTGGCAACACTAGGAGATGGAATTGAGTGGAACAATGGCTTCAAAATTCTAAGGGAAAATAGTTTATAACTTACAATATCCAAACAGTCTATTGGGTACATGAGGACAGAGATACTTTCAAATACAGGAGGTCAGAAATATATGCTTCTTGTGCACACTTTTCTCAGGAAGTTAGTGGAGGATATGCTCTATCCAAATAATGGATTTAACCCCAAATGAGGGTGATTTGTGTCCCCCAAAAAGTGGATGGACAGAAGAGAGGTGAGACCACCCCCACAGCAGACGTGATGGGAGACCCTGTGATTATAACTGTGGCAAGTCATACCCCATAGAGCAGTCCTGAAGAACAGTTTCAATGTTCAAGAGGATGAAACTTAATGTTTAATGTTTTAAACAAAAAGAAAGGAGATTTCTATAACCACAGAATATGTGGTTGAATTAGTAATAAGTCCCTAGAAAACTAAACAAATAAAGAAGCTCGCAAACAAATAAACAAGATCCTACAATTACTTCCTCCAAGGAAAAAAATGTTAGCCTAAAAGGAAATGTAAACTTCATCACTTGACCAGTAAGAGCACTAAGAGGGTCACAGGAAGCCCAACACTGACTGGCTAGCCGGCTACAATGTCACTGGAAGGGCGGGAAGCAGAGAGAGAGATGTGAACTTTGAGGGTAGCAGACTGAAGACACTTTAGTCTTCCAGAGAGGTGAGTCCATAACTAATGCTTTGGAAATCAAGAAGGAGCATTCTAAAAAAAGTCATCACACATGTTGTGGTGAAACAAGAGAATGTGCTACAAGGTGTGAAAGTATTTTCCTCTAAAAGGAAATGGAGGGGGTATAAGATGGCCTGAAGTTTAGAGGTTTTGTTTTTTTTAATTAAAAAAAAAAACTCCTTTTAAATTGTGTTCTGCTTTATTGACTATGCCAAAGGCTTTGACTGTATGGATTACTATAAACTGTGGAAAATTCTGAAAGAGATGGGAATACCAGACCACCTGACCTGCCTCTTGAGAAACCTGTATGCAGGTCAGGAAGCAACAGTTAGAACTGGCCATGGAACAACAGACTGGTTCCAAATAGGAAACGGAGTACGTCAAGGCTGTATATTGTCACCCTGCTTATTTAACTTATATGCAGAGTACATCATGAGAAATGCTGGGCTGGAGGAAGCACAAGCTGGAATCAAGATTGCCGGGAGAAATATCAACAACCTCAGATATGCAGACAACACCACCCTTATGGCAGAAAGTGAAGAGGAACTAAAAAGCCTCTTGATGAAAGTGAAAGAGTAGAGTGAAAAAGTTGGCTTAAAGCTCAACATTCAGAAAACTAAGATCATGGCATCCAGTCCCATCACTTCATGGCAAATAGATGGAGAAACAGTGGAAACAGTGGCTGACTTTATTTTTCTGGGCTCCAAAATCACTGCAGATGGTGATTGCAGCCATGAAATTAAAAGACGCTTACTCCTTGGAAGGAAAGTTATGACTAATCTAGACAGCATATTAAAAAGCAGAGACATTAATTTGTCAACAAAGGTCTGTCTAGTCAAGGCTATGGTTTTTCCAGTGGTCATGTATGGATGTGAGAGTTGGACTATAAAGAAAGCTGAACACCAAAGAATTGATGCTTTTGAACTGTGGTGTTGGAGAAGACTCTTGAGAGTCCCTTGGACTGCAAGGAGATCCAACCAGTCCATCCTAAAGGAAAGCAGTCCTGGGTATTCATTGGAATAACTGATTTTGAAGCTGAAACTCCAGTACTTTGGCCACCTTATGTGAAGAGCCAATTCATTTAAAAAGACCCTGATGCTGGGAAAGATTGAGGGCAGGAGGAGAAGGGGGTGACAGAGAATGAGATGGTTGGGTGGCATCACCTAACTCAATGGACATGGGTTTGGGTGGGCTCCAGGAGTTGGTGATAGACAGGGAGGCCTGGTGTGCTGCAGTTCATGGGGTCGCAAAGAGTCGGACATGACTGAGCTGCTGAACTGAACTGAACTTTTTAAATGATGTGCATTTATACCTGATAAAAATACAAACTTTAAAAATGAGACAAGAATAACAGTTCTTAAAACCCAGTCTTTTGAAAGAGTTCGCTTCTATGGGAAGATACATTATCATCTCTCTGTGTGTTTGTGTGTATCTGCATTCAGGTGCAGGTGTGTGAGTGGGTTTTCTCTTTTTATAAATAACATGTGGTAAAGTAGTCAAACTTTTAAATGGAGAAATTCTAAAGGTTGAAATTCAAAACTGTTCATGTCTAAGATCTGAGACAAAACACTCATCACAGGTAGGCAGATACTTGAAGTCTCCCTTGAAGAAGTTTTCAGAATTTATTCCATGACTTGATAGCCAAGTGGTCTGCTTTTCATATGGGTTACACTGTCCATCTGTTGGGACACGTACAGTGAATGGAACAGTCCATTGTGTGGCCCCTCCTTCACAGACTTCCAAGGAAAATGTTGACTTATTGGCCAGAGCCAACCTGGTCAATGGTTTGTGATCTTCCAGTGGCTCCTTTCTGAAGAACCACTGAAAAAATAAGGTTCTGTGTAGTATGACTGTTAAATGAATCTTTAGAAGGAGGCTCCTAAAAATCACTTATATTGTCTAAAGAGCCATTTCATTAGATCAAACCAATTCTATCTCTTCTTTTCTAGCAGCTGAGCCTAGCAGATCTCTCAGATTAAGACAACTTCAAATTTCTAGTGGAGGACTCATCAGAATTCCATTGTATACCTTATTACATAGCCAATTAGTGTCATGGAGCACTTAGTATGTGCCAGGCTGCTGAAGTCTCTGCACTGGCATCTCATTTAACCTTCACAACAACCCTACAACCTTACTACTATTATTATTTCCATTACTAAGTTCACAAGAAGTGGGGTCAGATTTTCTATTGACATATTTAAACATTATGCTATTCCAGTGATCAGAGCTTTCATATTGTTAAAATTTGCAATGTTCTCAACTGATTAATTTTACCAGCAAATCAATTTTTTACCTGGGTGAATCCATTAAATGAACCTCCAGAAGCCTAAACAGAAATGGAAATCAGAGTATGTTATTTTTTTCATTACTTCTGCAGGATTGGTAAATGTCTATTAGACAAGTGGGAAACTGAAGACCACCACAAATTTTAAAATAATACAAAAGGTTTCCTAAGCATTTGAATGCTTAGGAAATGGAAACAGCCATTCTGTATTATTTTAAATAGGCTGACAAAAAAGGGAAACATCAGTTTTATAATCATTGCTGGTATGTGGCTAACCATAGCCTACTTTCCTAATAACGAGAACATGATTCCATACAAGAGTCATGAGGATTTAAATAGTTCTTTTTTTAGCCATCCATAAACTCTAGAAGTATATCCAGTACTTTTCTCTAAATACATCACTTTAATGAACAGCCATTATGAGATTTTATAGTTTCAATGGACCTTGGTAGAAACATTTCATGTGCTTTTATTGGGGTGTAACCACTTTAGGAACAGTAAATTAGTTTGGTCTTTTATATATTTTAGTGCTTGAACAATAAAACTGAAAGTAGAAAGAATAAACACAATAAATGGGATGGCAAAATAGACTCTCATTAATTCCCAACACAATCACTCTGCTTTTTCTGTTGTCACTTTGGTTGTCTTTTTTGTCTGTTTTTTGTCAACCTATTTATGTTTGGTTTGCACAGATTTCAAGAGGTACATGACAAGGTACATCTGTCAAGGAGATGAGGGAGACCTTGGAGAAGACAGAGATGGATGATGAAGTAGGTGAGAAACATTAGGAAAAACAGAGCTTACAGAAGTCTTTGGCTAATCTATACTACACACTGGGGTAAGTACCTCTTCTTTATCAGCCTCTATTTCTTGGTACAACAATCCATATCTCTGGTTAGCAATTTCATCTTCAGATAAATCTGAGTTGTTGGTGTCATTGTCTTGGGGACTAGCAGAACTCTCGGTGCTAGCATTCTGGGAGGCTCCCAGAACCAATGGTATAGCTATCTCTTGGCTTTGTTCCCCGCAGCTACCAATGACTTGTTCCCCACCTACATCTGCTGGTAAATCCACCTCTAGCCTTTTCTTGCTTCCAACTGTATCTAAGTATTCCCTGAAATTATCTAAGCCTTCTATATCTCTGGTAGGCCAGTGGTTAACAGAATAAAGACAACTGGCAAATCCACTTGCTTGGCCATCTGGTATACCAGAGAATTCTACTATTTCTTTATTATTCCCAGCTGAATCCAAGCTTGGCTGCCGGATTTGACCTGGATCTGTTCCCCAAGCCTCTGTTTTTGCAATTCTTGGCAAGTTAATGGTTTGGCTACAGTTCCCAGTCACTGTCCTTTCAGGTCCCTCTATTAATGAATCCTCTGTCTTACACAAACACCAGTCTCTTCTGTTTGCATCAGTTCCCAGAGCAGAATTAAGATCTGTCCAAGACTGAGTTGCTGCTTGATGTGTTACTGATAAAACAATAGCCTGATTTCCATCCCTGTCAGCTCCCAAAGCACGTAACACAGCCTCACACTGAATTTCTTTAGCATCTGTACTGTCCTGTGCTGAGTGATACATTATATTATGGTTAGGAGGGTCTATTAAATTTTTCTCTTTGTCTTGTACAGCTAAGAACCATCCCTCTGGGCTGGCATCTTCAGTATTAGACACAGAGTCAGCCTGGGGAGGCAGATTCAAAATATTTGTGTGAGTGGCACCTTTAGTTCCAGAATCCTCTATAATTTCACAATTACTTATTACTACTTGATTCCCTTCATCTAGCCCTTGGGCTCTGTCACTAAACTCATCTGCTTGATCTACATTTTTCATGTCTTTTTCTAATATGTCAGTTTTCTCAAGACACTTTTCACCAGCCTTTATGCTTTTTTCACACCCAGCACTTAGATATTTCCTAGTTTCCTCTTCATTGATTTTTAAGGTCTCCTGGTCTTGCTTTCCTAGTGTCTTAAAAAGATCTACTACTCCATTTCCTGCATTTTCACATGTTCTCTCTTCAAATTCCTCCGTCCCTTCTAGGTCCTTGACACCAATAGTTCCAGCCTCTACCTTTTCATATGTCTCCACACCTGCCCAGATAGAATCTTCTGTCTTCTGGTTTCCTTCTTCTTCTTCTGACTTTTTAACATCTTCTTGACTTTCTTTGACCAGGCTACTAGTTTCCATGGCTGGTATCTCTGAGTCAGGTAAATCAAAAGGATGCTCCATCTCCACACAAGCATCCCCAGGCATGGGGTTTGGGGGTAGTTGTTCATCTCCACATGGAGGGGCTGGCCCCAGTACATGTTCACCCTGTCCAGCTACAGTGTGCCAGTCAGCAGAAGGAAGCATTCCAGTGAACAATCCCAGGTCCTGATCTGCTTCAGAGAGACATGCAGAGTCTTCCTGGGACCCATCTTGGGTAATTTTCTGACTGACACTGTCTGTACTAGCATCGGGGCCCCAAATAATTGCACCTAAATCAATCTGAGATCTTTGAATTTCTTCGGTCAACCCACTGTCTGGAGTTTCCTCCATGATCAGGTTACACAGGGAAAGACTTTTTGAAGAATCAGTCTTTAGAGTATGCAGAAGAGCAAAGAAAAGAAAAAACGTAAGATGAAATAGATCATGGCAAGATTTGATGAGAAACACAAAAGTCTTCAATAGAGTAGCACCAGTTAAATAAAGCTAGAGAGTATGTAAATTAAATTGTGGAAGGCTACATTGGTGACTAGCAATGCCACGAGAAATGAAAGTTCATTCTAGATAATATACTATGTATACAATGTATATTAAACATGAAAAAAATCCAGAATTTTCTGGATATTTACCTACCGGCTGTACCAAATCAGTGCTTGTCTGTATGAGTAAAAAAATAATAATAAATAAGCATACGCATGATCATAAGGCAAGAAGAGAAAATTTCCTACCACATTAAAATCTCATGCTGACCAAAATCAACATACCATTGACGACTCTGACTTTCATTGGTTTGAGATTAAGTTTTGCAATTTGTTTTGTAATAGAAATGAGTTTTGTTTCACTATTGTGAAGACTACACAATTAAAACATGAAGCTAGCCCCTGTCATTTTCTAAAATCAATAAACACATTTTATGGCTATTACATGGCTTTTAGCATTTAGCAGACTGAAATGCAACCCTTCAAATAAAGAAGTAAACCTGAGGACACCAGAACAAGATCAAGCATTAGCAGCCACAAAATCACACAGCATCATATGCTCTGATATAGTATCAGAATCAAATCTTTCCCAAACTCATCCTGCCCTTGGTTCTGCCTTTGAGGTAGTGTTTGGATGGAGGATGATCTGATAAACGAATCACTCTGCTGCCTGGAGGATCTTCCTCTTGTTCTCCCCCTGACCTAGAAGACTTGCCTGCACACAAAGGAGTAACACCTGAGATGATCAAGAAATACGAGCAATTATGTTCAGGGATCTGTTGTCTTACAATCTTGTCATTGTTACCATTCCTAGCAGATTTGTCTTCTGAATTAACACTCCTTCTAGGTGATACTTTCACCTTCTCCATGCCCTTCCCAGTTAGAAAAAGAAAGGTGTGTTATAATTCCAACTCTCCAACTAAAGATGTAAAATATTGGGATAACAAAAACTAGCTTTGTCTTCTTCCTCTTTTAAAAAAATCAGCACAAGGTTGAGGCTAGAATTCTAATGTTCTGAATGTCAGCCCTTTTTGTGAATATCCAAGTAAAACCATCTCCTTATAAAAGATGTACATGCAGTAATCTTTTAGCTCTTCTCTTGAGAGCCTTCCATAATGCTTCAATCTCCTGAGGAAGGGAACGGAATAGTCATCTTTCTGTTTTAAGGGAAGCAATGTCACTTCAGAAGACCAGGCTCATGAATAGTTAAATCTACCCAACTTTCATGTTACTGTCTCACTAAAAGAGAAGAAAACATAAAACTCTAGCTGAGCTCTTAAGACCATGTGACCCAAGGCTTTTCTAAGACAGGGGAGACAAGCGCCCAACCCCAAGAGAAACGGGGCTTCATATGGGTGTAGTTATTTTCTTAATTTCACAGATGTTTCCACTACCAAACTCTGTGCTTTACTCTCAATTCTCAATTTTGGAAATGTTCACCCTTGCACATCAGATTCCCTTGAATAAATAACATCAGCAGTAATATCGACTTTGTATCAATACATGACAGATATTGAGCTAAATACTCTGTAAATATTATCTCTTAATCCTCACACAACTCTCTGAGGTAGGTGTCATAATCCTTATTTTACAGATGAGGAAAACTAAGGCTTCAAGAGTTTCAGAACTTGCTGAAAGTCATCTAGTTACAGTAACTGCCGTGTAGACTCATATACAAGGATGTCTGGCTCTAAAGCTCAAATTCTCTGTGACTAAGCTTCAGTGAAAACAATAATGGAAAAGAAGCATTCCCTGGGGATTCCCCTCATTGTCCAGTGGTTAAGACTCCTTGCTGCCACTGCAAGGGATTCAGGTTTGATCGCTGGTCTTGGAACTAGGATCTTACATGCCTCCTGGCAAAAAAATGTTAATGGTTCCCTGTGTGGAATAGCTTTTAGTATTCAATGTAAATAGTCATTTACATTTTCTCATCCATACTTTTCATGTATTTTATAAGCAGTAACAAATATGCATGCCCTTCACTACATCATTTCCTCTGGCCACTGATAATCAAAGAAGATGCATGAAGGGGCACAATGCTGAATTCTTGCTCATGCAGGAGTCTGGTGTTTACTCTTTTCCTCACCTCTGTTTTCTGGGTGTAGGTAAATGCTTAGAAATCATCAGGGAGCTGATGATTGTCATCAAAAACATCTGGGTCTTCTTTCCATAATAGATAAAATGAAATAAAACAAGGTTCCCAATGTCTAGCCATCCAGATACGTTAAAATACAGAGTTCTTAGTCCTCTTACCGTCCATAGGTCCCAGGGTAACGTCTGAAAGCAAACAAAAAAAAGGAAAAAATACCATCAGCAAATAAACCTCAAGCATGTAAAAAATATGGAGGTTTTATAAGTTCTTGAAATAGAATCATAAACGTTTTAGAAACATTTGGTACAGCACTGCCCAATAGCAATTTCTTTGGTGATGAAATGTTCCTTATCCATGCTGTCCAATATGGCAGCCACTAGTCACACGTGCTACTGGGACTTGAAATGTGCAAGTCTAACAGAACCAAACTTTAAATTTTACATTCTTATATTTAACTTAGATTATTGAAAATATCCGCATGTGGCTAGTGACTACCATATTGGATAGCACAGGTCTAGTCAATCTGTTTTCCACTCTGTGAGTGAAATCTATATCCAAAGCATGATGAATGGGCTTACATTAATACCAACACACACACACATACACACAATTAAAATGAAGTAAACCGGGTGTCCAGATATTAGAGTTTACCATGTCTTTGAGGAAATGCAGATCCTAATCATTGCAAATGCTATTTTCTCTACCCCACCCCCCTACCCAATTAAAGAGGATGACCTGTGTGATGACAAATGACCTCCAGAAGAGCAATTCTTCAATATGTTGAATCAGACAACACACAGCTCAATTGGCCATCATGCAAATTAGCAGAGTGCCCCCTAAGGCATGGGGCTGAATTACACTTATTCCTGGCATTTTAAGTATGAAGCTTATTGATCCTGGGGAATAAATCCAGATGGTTCAAAGGACTTCCACTGTGTGTAGACAGTGGAGGAGACCTCTCTTTCTTAATTCCTTCGTGACTGAGAATTACTGCTAAAACCACATCCTTTTCTGTCCATGCCTTTGTGATGAGACTACATCCATGTTTGTTTGCTTGTTTTGAATCTCTAAATGTGAACAGAAAATTAGAGGAGAAAAGGGAACCCTCTTACACTGTTGGTGGGAATGCAAACTAGTACAGCCACTATGGAAAACAGTGTGGAGGTTCCTTAAAAAGCTGCAAATAGACCTGCCATATGACCCGGCAATCCCACTGCTGGGCATATACACCGAGGAAACCAGAATTGAAAGAGCCACGTGCACCCCAATGTTCATCGCTGCATTGTTTACAATAGCCAGGACATGGAAGCAACCTAGATGCCCATCAACTGACAAATGGATAAGAAAGCTGTGGTATATATACACAATGGAATATTACTCAGCATTAAAAAAAAATTCATTTGAAGCAATTCTACTCAGATGGACGAAACTGGAGCCCATTATCCAGAGTGAAGTAAGCCAGAAGCAAAAACAACAATACAGTATATTAACACATATATATGGAATTTAGAAAGACAGTAATGAGAACCCAACATGGGAGACAACAAAAGGAACGCAGATGTATAGAATAGACTTGTGGACTTTGTGGATGAGGGTAAGGGTGGGATGAGATGGGAGAAGGGCATTGAAGCATGTTAATTGTCATGTGTCTAATCAATCGCCAGCCCAGGATTGATGCTCGGGACTGGTGCAGCGAGATTTCCCGGGGGGGAGGGAGGAGGGAGGGGGGACCCGGAGGGGAAGCATATGTAAACCCATGGTGATATCATGACAATGTATGGCAAAAACAATAATAAAAAAAATAATAATAATAAAAAAAAAAAAGAAAAATATGACAGTTTCCAGATGGGATTACAGATGTCTGGTTTGGGTTCTGTACTACAGAAGACTGGCTGTGTGGTTCCAACTGAAACCTCCCCTCAAGTTGGTCTGGGCCTCCTCTAATGTCCCCCTCCCCTGCAGATCTAGGCAGCCTGCTCAGTCTCTGGATTAGCACTCACTTGTAGAAAGACAAGACAACGGAAAGCCAGTTATTGGTACACAGAGTCCTTCTGCACCTTACATGCATTTTCTGGTTTTCTAGATGGTTTATGTTTTCTTGCTTCACAGCCCTTTAAGAATCACGGCTCCTAAAAGCTCCTACTCATCTCTGCATAATGTAGAGAGCACAGGCATTTTCTCTGAAGGAAGGCAGCAATGTGAAACGGCATGGTTATCACTCCTTACGGTCACGAAAGGCCATGTTAACTCATGGGGACACTGCAGGGATCACTGGGTGAGGTGCTCCGCGAGCAGAAAGAATAGCAATTTAAAACGCAGGATCAGGCGATGGGGAAGAAAGAACATGGTGAGTCAAGGAGAGAGAAGGGAGCAGGATCTAACAGCTCTGTGCTTTTTGTCATCTCAGCCTAAGACTTTTCTTCTTCACCAAGGAGGAGCCATGTGACTAGAGGTGGATCACAGGTCAATGCTGCAGTGAGGTGACTCAATTACAGCCACTGGGAAGACAGAGCAGTTTATCACCTGACCCGAGGGAAGAGCAAAGGGCCACATACAGCTTGCCCTGACGGCAGTAATGAATTTCTGCCAGAAACTAAGACCTCTGAATATTTAACCCAGGTCATCTTCTGTTGCTTAATTCTGAAAAAAAAATCTCTTAGTCTTAAATTACATGATTCATGAATTCATTTAACCATGATGTGACTCTCTTGAGTCAAACTTGCAGCCTGAAATGGTATGGCATCTCATCCCTTGATCATCACAGTATCCTCTGTGGAGACTTTCCTCCTACCACTAACGTAGTGAATGTTGGAGGAGAAGGCAGAAGTCCCTTGAATTCTGCTGGCTGTCTATCCAATGAGAAAGCTCTGCCAAGGAGATATTCTGAATGATACGTACATTCACGTTCTACTTTGCTTGATCAACAAGATAGAACCCTCAAACTTGACAATGACCACATTAGCGTTTCCCAAAGTGAGTTTTAGGGACCACTCCCATGAATGCTAAGAACATTTCATTGGAACAGATTTCTGGGGTCAAACGAATTTGAGAAACTAATTTAAACAAATCTAAATAGTTTTGTTTTGCTTTTCTAAGTGCAGGACTTTTTGGAGCCTTTAATATTCTTGGAAGAAAAGCTATGGCCAACCTAGATAGCATATTAAAAAGCAGAGACATTACTTTGCCAACAAAAGTCCGTCTAGTCAAAGCTATGGTTTTTCCAGTAGTCATGTATGGATGTGAGAGTTGGCCTATAAAGAAAGCTGAGCGCCGAAGAATTGATGCTTTTGAACTGTGGTGTTGGAGAAGACTCTTGAGAGTCCCTCAGACTGCAAGGAGATGAAACCAGTAACTCCTAAAGGAAATCAGTCCTGAATATTCACTGGAAGGATTGATGCTATAACTGAAACTCCAATACTTTGGCCAACTGATATGAAGAACTGACTCACTAGAAAAGACCCTGATGCTGTGAAAGATTGAAGGCAGGAGGAAAAGAGGACGACAGAGGATGAGATGGTTGGATGGCATCACCAACTCGATGGACGTTGAGTTTGAACAAGCTCCGGGAGTTGGTGATGAACAGGGAGGCCTAGTGTGCTGTAGTCCATGAGGTCGCAAAGAGTTGGACACAACTGAGGGACTGACCTGAACTGAATATTCTAAGGCATATCATGAATATCCTAAAAGGGAATTTTAATAAAATTTCCTGAAACATTCATCTAAGAAATCCATTTTTTTTTTTTTTGCTAAATGCCTTTCAGACTAGCATCTAATCTACTCAGTTGCCTGCTTACTGACATCTCAGATTTTTATTGCTTCAATATCACACGATGAAGGCTTGCATAAATCCGATCACATTCTGAACAAAGTGTGGATTACAGAGATGCTTTATTTACTGGAGGGCACATTTAGCTGTCTGTGTCCCAGTGGTTTACTGTAAGGTATCAAGTAGGCCTCAAGACCAAGAAGTTGAGCTGGGTCTCAATATCTAAGTTGAGTTTTGCACTACACTCTGAAATACATTCTATCATTCTTGGATTTTTCCAGACTCAAATGTGAGGCCCCAACCACATCAAAAATACTGACATGAACAATTTCTGGGTAGCAAATACATTGAGTTAACTTCCTTCCATTAGCATAGACAACTGTAAAGTAACTATATCCCAGAGAAATGACCCACAGGTCATTTCAGCACTCACTCCCATATCCTGATAGACATTATGATCATAATAACTGAATTGGGAAGAATAATTGAATTTCAAATACTGAAATGGGAAAAATGTTGAGAGTGAGGAAGTTGTGAACATGGGTAAGCATGAATAAGCAAGGCTAACTCTGCATCAAGTTATCATCAAGAGCATGTAAACATCAGAAGGTAGGACCAACTGAGAGTAGCACTGCCATGTATACACTACCATCTGTAAAACAGAGAGCTAGTGGGAAGCTACTGCATAGCACAGGGAGCTCAGATTGGTGCTCTATGACCTAGACTGGTGGATGTGGGGTGGGCACGGAGGGGAGGCCAAAGAGGAAGGGGATGTATGTATATGTATAGTCAGTCACATTGTTGTACAGCAGAAACTAACATAACTTTGTAAAGCAATTATAGTCCAGTTAAAATAAATAAATTAAAAACAAAGACCACATAGACATCATCAGTATTGGCATCAAGTTCAGAACGATTAAGACTAAAGAAGATTCCTGTTTGGACAAAATCTCATGGTGATGGCCAAATGACTTACTTTGCAAAGTATGACGAAAAGCAGTAGAGAAAACAGTAAGAAGGTTAAACCCTACCACTGGAGTAGGTCTGATGAGGCCCCAACATTCGTAAAGCTTTTTGGGAGCTTGATGTCAACTACTGTTTTACCGTCAGAAAGCCAAGAAGAAGAGTCTTCCTTAGAGAAGTCATAGAGTATATTATCCAAGCCTGGACACTTCTGAGCACAAATGTGAAACTATGGGTAACTCTGAGATGGACGATTCCTGCAAACTGGAATGTGTGTTATCCCAGCTCTGTGGGTAGAGAAAGCTATCAGCTGAGGAGGTTGAGAATAACTGACATTGATCAAGTCCTCTTTCTACCCTTCCTTCCCATTAGGATATGTTTGTCAACTGAAAAGAAATGGTCATGTGAAAGGGAGAGGGATCAGGGAAATGCCTTACTGAGCTTTACTAAAGGTTATGAACTATCAGCCCCAGCCATCAAAAAATCCACTGGATACCTGTGACATGGGTGAGTGGGTCACTCCAGCAGAACCTGCAGGGGTCACATCAGGCTTGAAAGGATCAAAGTCCAGATCCAACAAGGTCTCTTCTTTCTTCACCTCAGGTATTTCATTCTGTTGAAATAAAGTAAAATATGCATGAGCTTGAATCTGATCAGATTTCATGATCTAATCCATGCATAATCCTCTAATTTTAGCTGATATTCCCAAAGCATCCTTTGATAATTTACCATGTAGTTGGCTCATCCATGGGCTCCCAGAGTTTTATATGATGAGAGGGGAAAGAGCCAACTCTAGCCAAGTTGCTCAGGTACATGGCCCAGGCTCCAATCCTTATTCTTTGTTTAGTTCCAAGTTCAGGCAACAAATAGAATTTTTGAGAAATGTATCCTAAAGCCAACAAGATCCAAGGAATCTCCTTCTCTGCCAGCTCAGAAAACTCAAGTCAAGATTTACATAGAACCAAGTAGATAAAATGAGCTAAGACTTGGACCCATTACAGTCATTTCACTGCTGTGATGCCCCCTGGGAAGCTAAGATTTAAAAAGGAAGGTGTCAATATCGATAAGTACTTCATCCCACCTGCCTCTCCCCCATCCCTGGATTCAGTTATTATATGATCTATTTTCATCCATAATATTGTCTGTCTCAACTGCATTTATGAGGGACTGAAAGAGAGAAAAACCTACCCCACTATTCACTGAAAAATGAGCTCCTACACCAATAACATTCTTAGATTAGAAAGAAAGCAAGCCAAATAGAGAACGAAAGTCCTGTGATAATAATAGCAAACAATATATAATACTGAACACTAACATTAGTTCATTTATTATAGAAGGCACCTATGTTCACCACTATACCACCAATACACATTTATTGTGAGATCAGGATATAGCATGGGCTTGAAGTCGGTCTAACTCAGACTTGGGTTACACAGGGAAGGTCAGCCCTCATTAACTATACCACGGTGGGAGAACCGAGGTCAGTTTTCAAATGATTCGAGTTACATGTGTTTGTTATTTGATATAAGCCTCAATATAGACCATCTGTTGCCTAGAAATTGAAAGATCACAGCAATGTGATCCCCTTATAGTATTATATAGGAATAGAGATGTACGGAGAAAAAAATTTAAGAAACAGGAGTTGTCTTAATTAACATTGATCATAGATATAAAACTTAAAAATTTAGAAGTGTATGAAAACCTTAAAGGCATTACAGATAATACTTTTTTTTAGGGTATCCATACTCACTGTAGTAGGAACTCTGCTTATACATCCTGCATATTGTCTTGAGTTATCTATTCAGTGGCATGATTATTCTTCATATATACTTTCAAAATTAACAAGGATAATGTTCTTCTGAGATCCCTCTTTCTTTAATAATTATAGCAAAACTGTCAACTGATTCCCTTAGCCCCTATTAAAAATTTGCAGAAGTTCTGTTTTTCATCAATTGTATATTGGTACAAATTATATTTTTATGGTTTTGCAAACACACATTACACTTAGAATGCTTTAGGCACTGCTCTATGAATTTGATACATCTGAACATTAATTCATATTAATGCACTTTGTTGTCTTTAAAGAAATACTTGACTATCTTCCCCCAAAGCACATTTTATGGGTACTGCTAATCCTTAAAAAAAAATCAAGGGCCAGATGGCATCACTTTCCCTCTCAGGGATGAGTAGAACAGGCTAAACCAGGTTTTCTACTGTCCTTTGACTCCAGTGCTATTCCAGACTGCTGCAGAGACCCATTTCCACATCTTAGGGACCCCTGATATCTGCAAGTTCTCCATAAAAATTGAGCCACACAAATATGTCCATCAGTGCCAGAGGAGAAAAACAGATCCCCTTAAGGAAGCTCAAATGAGAATTTAGAGATCAAGGGTTAAAAAAAAAAATTAGACTATACTGAGAAATGCTTTGACTTTTAAATAAATCTGGGTTTGCACCCCAACTCTGCCATTTGCTACTCTTGCTGGGAAGTTAAATTCAGCTTCTTTGAGCCTCCATTTCTTCATGCACAAAATGAGAGTAATAATACCTAGAAAGACTACCATGAACAAGAAATACACTAAACATAGTATTTTGAAAATATTCAAAATGAAAATGGAAGCCATATGTTACTGACTGCTATTAGTAACAATGTCAATCTGTGTAAAATTACTGTCATTAAATATCCACTATACCAGTTTGGCTGCCTTCAAAAGGTGTAACTGGCTACCTTGGGCTTGATTTCTATTTGGTTTTGCTTCCTTCATCTTGAGAGTTATTCCTTAAGACACTCATATCAACTAGTAATTTAATAGAGCTACAAAAAAGAATGAAAAAAGGGTTGCCTGTTTATGCAGTATCCCTTTATAAAAGAGCACTGAAGTACTCACAGTGCTGTCACTATGTGTCAAAACACAGTGACATGTAATTTCCCCTAACATAACAGAAGAGAATTAACCTTTTCTCATTCCTTACACCTGCATCACCACTGGTGTAGATTCGATGAGGTCCCAACATTCTTAAAGCTTTTGGGGAGGTTGACATCAACCACTGTTTTACCATTGAAAGTCTGGAAGAGGTGACCTAAGATGTTCATCTAAGAAAGGAGACGAGGTGTGGAGACCACAGTGAGGGAAGATACCCAATGGGAAACACTACCAATGATAGTAATCTTCTGTGCTATATTTCATGGAGCAGCTTTTGCTGGGGACATCTTAATTTACAATTAAGGTACTGGACTTCTTCCAGTATAGGTGTACACTTTGAGCATAATCCTTATGCTAAGCTTTGCCTTGACCTCATGATAGATGGAGTTTACCTCCTTATCCTGTCACTTGGGGGTGACCATGTGTCATGCTTTGGCCAAGGGATGTTAGTGAACATAATGCAAGCAAAGGATTGAAATGTGCTTGAATGGTTGACTTGCTTTTTTTGGATTCCTGCCATTCATGAAAAGTACAAGCTTTGTGCAGCCACCAGCCAAAGAGGATGAGAGACACATGGAGCACATCTGAGCCCATCGTAACTAATTTCTCAACACTAGTGTTAAAGAGAAATTCTGAAAAGTGGCCAGAAAAATAGACATGTCGTTTACAAGGAATGACATAAAAGTAATAGTAGATTTAGCATCAGAAATAATGAAAGCAAAAGATAGTGAATCAATATCTTTGAAGTACTAAGAGGAAGAAGCTAGAATTTTGTGCCTCTTGAAAATATTTTTAAAAAACAAAATTGAGATAGTTTTTTCAGGTGTGCAAAAGCAGAAAGAATTTATCACCATCAGATCTGCATTAGAATTAGCATGAAATAACATTTTTTAGGCAGAAGAAATGATATCAGATGGAAATACAGATCCACATAAAGGAATGAAGAGGATCAGGAATAGGAGGAGTACATGGGTAAGTATATATATATATATATATATATGACTTTGGCTATTATTTAAATCTTCTCAAAAAGTAATTGATTGCTTAAACAGAAATAATAACAAAGTAATGTGAAATTACTTCATATTAAAAAGTAAACTCGATGACAAAATAGCACAAAAATCAGAAAGGAAGAAATATAAATATACTATTGTGAGGTTTTTATACTATACCCTAAATAGTATTCAACTACTGTTTGAAGGTAGATAGTTACAAGTTATTTATGTCCTAAAGCAACCACTAAAATAACAAAATAGTTAAGTATAGCTAATAAACAAAAGAAATAAGAGAATAATAAAAATGATAAATTAATTCAAAATAAAGTAGATAAATGTAGAAGGGCTAAAACAGGACAAAAAATGATCAAGGTGCTAGATTTTACTTCACCATATGAATAATCACCTTGAATGAAAATGCTCTAAATAATATAATGAAAGACAGAGATTGTCAGACTGAACTTAAAAAAAAACAACTAGATACTGTTGAGAGAGTCCTCCCCTAGGCAGGTTGATAAGAAGTCTAGGGGTCCCCAAGGAGAGAGGAGTCTGGAATTCTCAAGGGGGAAGAAAGGACAAACTTATTTTTCTCTCTACTACATTCTTTAGGATTATATAACAATAATGTATCCTGCTTGAAGACAGTCTGGAAAAAAACCTTCTGGCTAATCCTGTTACCTTAAAATGTAAATCATGGGAATGGGTCTGGTGAGGTCTTTACAACCTCCAGACATTCTTTCGATTCACTGTAATAACTAATTTGAGAGTATATGACTCCAGTGCTAATGCTAGCAAATGGGTATTCTTTCTACCCCCTTCTGATGCCTATGTCAGAAGCTTTCCCTATCTTCCTTATACTTTAATAAAACTTTATTATACAAAAGCTGTGAGTGATCAAGCCTCGTCCCTGGCCCCGGATTGAATTCTTCTCTTCCGGAGGCCAAGATTCCCGGCGTCTTTGTTGTGATCTCGTCCACAACCTTTCACTGTCTACAGGAAACTTACTTCAAATATGTACACACAAATAGATTGAAAATAAAAGGAGAGAAAAAGATAAACACATTAACCTAACAAAAAGAAAGCTGGAATGGGTACATTTAACAACAAAGTAAATTTCAAATCGAAGAGTATAATCAGGGATAAAGAAGGTCATTTCCTGAAATAAAATGAAGCCAATACCTAAACATTTGTGCATTCAATTATAGTTTCAAAATTTATGAAGCAAAAGCCAAGAAAACAACAAAATGAAATATAAAGATGCATAATTTTGCAGAGGAACTTTCAATAGTAGAACAAATAGAAAATAAATAAGGTTATAGAAGATACAGGCAACACTATGACTCAATTTGACCTAATTCACATTAAAAAACATGCAGATTACGGAGGAAGAACTGATACTATCTTTATTCACAGAAAATATGATCGCCTATATAGAAAATCCAATGAACTCTACAAAAAGGCTAAGGCTCTAATACTGAGTTTAACAAGGCTGCAAGCAACACTTTATACACAAAAATCAGTTATATTTATATCTAATAGTATAAAAATCCAGAAACTGAAAATTTTAAAATACTATTTATAGTAGCACTAAAAGCATGAAATACTTAGGGATAAACACAAGAAATGATATGAAATGCCTGTACACTAACAAAGCAAATCATGGCAAAAATAGAGATCTTCATAAAAAGATATATATAGATAGATACATATACTGTATTTATAGGTCAGACAATTCAATATTATTAAGATATCGTTGTTGTTGGTCACTCCCTAAGTCGTGTCCAGCTCTCTGCAAACCCGTGAACTATATATCACAGCAAGCTCTCCTGTCCTTCACGATCTCCTGGAGCTTGCTCAAATTCATGTCCATTGAGTTTGTGATGCTATCCAACCATCTCATCCTCTGTCACCCCTTCTCTTCTTGCCCTCAATCTTTCTCAGCATCAGGGTTTTTTCTAATGAGTTGGCTCTTCACATCAGGTGGCCAAAGTATTGGAGCTTCAGCATCAGTCCTTCCAATGAATATTAAGATGTCAGTGCTCCCCAAATTGAACTATAGAATCAATGCAATAATCATTTGTACTTGGTTGAATACTGTGCCCTCTTAGTCCCCTGTAAAATTCACATCCATCAGGAACCTCTGAATGCGACCTTATTTGACAATAGGGTCTTTGCAGATGTGACGAAATTAATATAAGGTCACACTGGGTTGGGATGGGTCTTAATTCAATGATTGGCATCCTTATAAGAGGAAGAAATTTTGGATACACAGACACAAGGACAATGCCGTATGAAGATCCAGAGCATACAGACACACAGGGAAAATGCAGTGTGATGACAGAGTGGGATGATGGGTCTACACACCAAAGAACTCCAAGGATTTCCAGCAACCACCAGAAATTAGAGAGGCATTTAAGAACCCTCTCCTACTGCTTTCAGAGGGAACATGACTCTGCTGACACTTCAATCTTGGACTTCTAGCCTCAGAACTTCAAGAGAATAAATGCCTGTTGTTTTAAGCCACCCAATTTGTGGTGCTTTATTACAACAGCCCTAGAAATCAAATTCAATGTCCTGGAAGATTGTAGAAACTTACAAAGTGACTCTAAAATTCATATGGAAACTCAAAGCACCTAGAATAGCCACAACAATTCTGAAAAAGAATAACAAAGTTTAAGGACTAACCCTCTCTGGTTTCAAGACAGCATAAAGAGGCAGTCATCAAAATAGTGTGGTCCTGGCACAAAGGTAGATAAAAGGATAAAAGGAAAACCACTGAGTCCAGAAAAGGAGCCATACGCAGATGGACAACTCATTTTCCACAAAGGTAATTAAGTAGAAAACAGCTAGATTTTTCAACTACTGTACGGCCATATGTAAATAAATAAATTTCAACCCATACTGACTGATGACTAACTCTAGCGTTGAAAGGCACTAATTTTTTCCTCCAATTTTCATCTTATTAATTCCTGGTCCTCAAAGAATGTTAACGTGTTTACTTTGAAATAAATATCAACTGAAAGAAGCAGCTGGTCCAGAAATCTGCAATATTGAACAGAATAGCCAGCGTGGTATTTAAAAGCAGGTTACAGATACCCAAGAAGTGAGTGGTGCACATGTAAATGATTTCAGGCTGGCCCCATCAGAATAGGGGAGATGAAAAAGGGCCATCTTATGAACCTATTTTGCAAGCTGAAAAATTTATTTCGATTTGATTTACTTGGCAAGATAGGAAGATTTCATGAACTTAAAACATAAGATGCAGCCTCAGGTTGGAGAACAGAGAGCTAAGGGCAGCAAACTAAATAAATAGTGCTGACTTTATCCCAACAGTCACACAATTTAAAGGCCATGCTGATGTCTTGCTTTTTAGCACAGCAGGGTGACAGGAGGGCTTGGAGGAATAAGCTGGAATGTTCAAAAGATAATCCTTCTGGATTTGTAAACGGAAAGCTATATCAAAGAGAGAAAATACACTGAGAATAGATTTAGGCCAAGTAGTTGGGGTATCTGCTATGAAAAAAATCCTCAAACAGGCCATCTTTTCTTCCTCACTGCCAACTGACAGGAAAATAAGCAAGAAGGAACCCTGCTCTCCCAGCCCTGCCTCTCAAGGGGTCCCTGCACTTCTGAGCACCTTCCTTGAAATTTTTTAGGTCATACTCTGATTGTGCATGTGGGGGGTGGGGCTTCCCCTGTGGCTCAGTGGTAAAGAATACACCTGCAATGCAGGAGATGCAGGAGACTCGGGTTCTATCCTTGGGTCGAGAAGATCTCTTGGAGGAGGGCATGGCAACCCATTCCAGTATTCTTGCCCCTGGAATTCCCGTGGACAGAGGAGCCTGCTGGGCTACAGTCCATAGGGTCACAAAGAGATGGACATGACTGAAGTGACTGAGTATGCATGCACACACTGGTGGTGGGGACCAGCAGTGCATTCCAAGCAGAACACCCCTGGACTAGGATCTGCATGGGCAAGGCCCCCCCATCTTTCCTCTTTGGAGCACTGTTCCACCCTAACTCCACAGGGAGGGTCCACCAAACGCCCCAGGAATCTGGGACTCATAAACCACCAGGTTGTCTTGAAACTTGGTGGCCAGTCCTGCTTCCAAGAAAGTGGCTGGTGAGCAGACTGTTTCTGCTGGCCAGCATGTCATTTCACTCAGGGGATCCCATGAGACTGGCCACTAGGATGCTGCTGGTATGTTCATGTCATGTGACTCCTATTATTTATATGGAGAGCCCCCTGACCACCTGTATACAGAGCAGTAAGATTTTAACAGGAGATCAGGACCAAAAAACACAATCACGTATATACATATATACATGCTGTGCTGTGCTGTGCTTAGTTGCTCAGTTGTGTCTGACTCTTTGTGACCCCATGAACTGTAGCCTGCCAGGCTCCTCTGTCCATGGGGATTCTCCAGCAAGAATACTGGAGTGGGTTGCTATGTCCTTCTCCAGGGGATCTTCCCAATGCAGGAATAGAATCCAGGTCTCCTGCATTGCAGGTGGATTCTTTAATGCCTGAGCCACCAGAGAAGCACACACATACACACACACACACACACACACATATATATATATTATATATGTATATATTATGTATATATACATAATATATATATGTGGGTATGTGTGTGCTTATATACACATATATGTTTACAAACATATATATACATATGTATATACATGATTATGTTATTTTGGTCTTGATATCCTGTTAAAATCTTTTTTTTTGCCACAATTTGGTTTCCAGGGACATAATACCTTTTCAATCTTCCTTTTAAAAATACCAAAAATCCACTTCCTTAGAGTATCTGGTGGGGGGAAAATGAGAGATTACTTGAGAAATTCTTTTTTAAAGAAAGTAAACAGGGATTTTGTCACAGAAGTTCGCAGAGCCTGAACTTTTTGCCTTTTCATTGTGAAAAAGCAAAAGGAGATGCAGCCCTCCCAGCCTCCTATGACCAAGGGGATCTCAGGGGACTAGATGCAAAATGCTGTTTTCAAAGAATAATGCAGGTGTGTGCATACACACACACACACACACACACAAAGGATTTCTTTTTTTTATTTAAGTCGCTGGGAGTTAAAAATAGGGGGAGACATGGGTATGTCCTGTGCAAGGTCCATTTCTGTAAACACAGAACCAAAAAAACAAAATCATCCTTGTGGTCTAGCAAGTCCCTGTACATAGATATGGCTGTTTCCAGAGAAGATTCTGGGAAATATACATACTTCCAGAATTCACATGCTACAGTTAAGGTTTAGGCCATTAGAGGGCTCTGTAGACCTGATGGATTTCTGTTTCCAACTCCAGGACACACTCGAGAGAATTACTGCTGTGATGAAGCAGGGTGTATGAAACACAATCATTAGAGACAAGGGATGTTTCATTCATCACATCTTGAACTCCTGGGTGGGATTCATACAAGTGCTTTTCTTCCCCATTAAGCAAATGATAAAAATAGCAAACTGAGGATGCAAACCTATTTGTTAAATCTAAAATGACTCATTAAACATTTAAAAATATTAAAATAAAACATATGTATAAATATATACAATATATATATGAAGGAATATATATTATATATATATAAAGGAAACGGTAACCCACTCCAGTAGTCTTGCCTGGGAAATCCCATGGATTGAGGAGCCTGGCGGGCTAAGGTCCTTGGGGACGCATACAGTTGGACGCAACTAAGCGACTAATACAAACACACACACAGACACACACACATGAATCACTTTGCTCTACACCAGAAACTAATACAACACCATAAATCAAATATACTTCTATAAAGAAAAAAATATAAAATTAAATACAGCTAGCTTATATCCTTTAATAAGGCAATAAGCAGACTGAAATATAAATCCTTGCCTTACCCTTGCTCTTAACATGGTGACATGAGACTCAAAGCCACTGAGTCGATGGAAATGCTTCGACTCATTTCCATCATTTGACCCCATCAAATATACTGGGGTTCACCTGCTACAGCCATGTAGCCACTTAGACCCAGAAAAAAAGATAGAAACTCTTTCCTGCTTCCTCCCCAGATTAAAAGAAAACAATATATATCAAGATAAATCCCCCCAAATGCACCCCCACAATGTCTCTGGGGCTACTTCCTTCACAGTCCCCTGGCACACTGGTGGACTTGACCCAGCCAGTAAGTTAGAAAAGGTGCTAGTGGGGAGATGCCTTTCCTTTCCATTCCAACAGCCCCGGAGCCTGAACACAGGCTAGCCGAGCTGGGGCAAGGATGGGGCCGCTATCAGCTGATTGTGTCCCTGCAGCGGCCACGGCTGGAGACACTTCAGGTTTGACAAGTGCCTCCTCACCCTCTCCCCTAACGCTTGATTTTGTTCATCAGTCTCTCTCACTCAGTGACACCAGCCAAAGTTAACCCTCTTAGAAGGACTTAGGCACCTCTTCTGGCATCTGTATTTTTTCAAAAGTGCTTTGATTCTTTTTTCCCCCCACTGTGAAGGACCCTTATGTGAGCCAGCAAACTGCAAATTAAAAAAACACTGTCGAAGAAAGAACATCTTTGAATCCCGCCTTTACTTGAGAACTAGTCTACTTGTCACATTTGCTCTACTTCAGTGGCCTCGGCTGCTACATGGAGATGTCCTCAGGTAAGCACACACGGCTTCTGGGAGACCATATTCTTTACTGGAGATGGAATTGAGAGGATGCTCTTGAGGGGTCCAGGTGAAAGCAACTTCAGTAAGGGTCTTATCACTCTTAAAACACTCTCACTTTAAAACTGATGAAGCTAAAAACAGAATGAGCTGTTGGAAGTACAAAGGCACAGGACAACTTGGACATGAAAACTGCTCCAGTTTGGTGCCAGGGCCACGGTGGATGCTGGGTAAGACTATTTGGCTCTAAGACTGCTATCCCATTGGCATCTGTGTATCCACAGACATTACTGGTCCATGCACTGATAAACATGCAATTCCCTTTCCTCAAAGGAGCTACTAAATCACATTTCAAGCCCTAATTAGCTTACCAAATTCAAATCTCCTACAAACAACAGGAATAGGAAAACAGTAGCAAATGGCATTGTACTGATCCATAAACACCCTCTAGAGAGAGATGAGAAATTATGGCGTACCACTGCACGACTTCTCAGGTTTTAATTTCTGAACCCCCTGTTCTTAAAAGTACATGACTTCTGCTATTATTGATAGGATGCAATTGTAATTGGGATGCTGGACATAGAGCTGTTATTTACATACTCAGGAATTACAATGCTATGTTTGCAGAATGTTAAAATTATTTCTGACTGTGAGAATACCAGGAGGAAATGGTATTGGCATGATCTCTGGGGACATTCACTCTTAACAAAGACATGACGACATGAGGAACAACTAAGTCAAGATTATCCTTGAGGCATGGGCAACCAAGCTGGGACAGGTGTGGGTACAACATCGAGGGCAGCTATGAATGGGTACACACACCCAGGTGGCTTTGAAGCTAGGGGGAACACAGGTGGTTCCCTCTGCCAAGTCAAGTAAATGGATCCATTTACTCCTACTAAAGGTCAAAAGACCTAATATTCACCTCTTTGAATTTCATTTTCCTATTCTCTACTAAGTGAGCAATATGAAAAAAATAATAAAAGGTGCAAACATGTATTAATATACATCAGGGTTTCCCTGGTGGCTCAGAGAGTAAAGAATTTGCCTGCAGTGCAGGAGACCTGGGTTTGAGCCCTAGGTCAGGAAGATCCCCTGGAGAAAGAAACAGCACCCTACTCCAGTATTCTTGCCTGGAGAATTCTATGGACAGAGGAGCCTGGTGGGCTACAGTCCATAGGGTTGCAGAGTCGGACACAACTGAGCAACTAACACTTAACTCTCTGTATTAATAAATATTGATATCACCAAGGTGCTGATAAAGTAGCAAAAAAGTGGAAGTGTGACCACCATCAGGGATTGGTTACATTCATCTGATAAAATACTCTGGTCAAACTTTGATTTTTGGGGGAAAGACAATATTATGACATGAAAAAAATGCTCAATAAGATTAAACAGAAGAGTCAGGAATATACAACAATACAATCTGAATTTTGTGCTGTGAAATCTGATATATATTTAGAAAAAATTAAAAGAAAATAAACCTCTGGTGGCTCAAATGGTAAAGAATCCACCTGCAATGAGGGAGACCTGGGTTCGATCCCTGGGTTGGGAAGATCCCCTGGAGAAAGGAAAGGCTACCCACTCCAGTATTCTTGCCTGGAGGATCCTATGGACAAAAGAGCCTGGTGGGTTACAATCCATGGAGTTGCAAAGAGTGAGACACAACTGAGTGACCAAACGCACACAGCACACAACCCTAAATGCACCAGTGGCTATGTCAGAGTGCTATGATTTAAGGGTTTATTAAAATTCTTCACTTTATACTTTTTAGTATTTTCCCAACTTTCTATAGTAATGATGCACAGCTCTTAATAATGGAAAGAAGGAGTCTTTCCAAATACTGTACATCTCTCACTTGAGAACCCTTCAGATATATCAGGTAATTAAAGCAAACCCGAATAACAACTAAACTTCACCATTGGCTCTCACATGTGCCACCTTCTCCAGAGCTGAGTCCTAAAAGTCCCTCTGCCATGGAGCGTCCATGAATAACCAGCTGTTCCAGGTGCTCACCTGGGAAGGTGTGGTCACGCTGATTTCAGGAACAAAGTTGTCCTCGAAGAAACTGATGATGTTCTCCTGCTGTAGCTCCTTCGTTGGGGTGACTTTAGGAAGAGGCGGGAGAGGAGGCCCTTTCCTTGTCTAAGAAACATCACACACAAACAAACAGGGTTTAATTCAGTGGAAGATGGCATGGGAGACATGCAGAAGTGTCTTGGGAACAGAGCCAGGGGATGAGATCGATCCCTGATTCAAATTTTGGTCTGCATTGAGAAATCAGCCCACCTGATTCAGGCAAAGAATGCCTGCTTGGATGGGTCCTGTAGCTATGGTGTGACAAGTAATGGTCCAATGAGGAAAATTCAGGCCATGCGACTCCATCCATATTAACACAAGTGCTATATCACAGCACTGCGGGGCCATGTACCTGTGCCTCTCAAGTGAAAATAAGGCCATGCGTGTGTGCGGGTTAAGCCGCTTCAGTCGTGTTCGACTGTGTGACCCTATGGACTGTAGCCAGCCAGCCTCCTCTGTCTATGGGGATTCTCCAGGTGAGAATACTGGAGTATGCAGCCATGCCTCCTCCAGAGGATCTCCTCGACCCAGGGATTGAACCCACGTCTCTTACATCTCCTATATTGGCAGGCAAGTTCTTTACCACTAGAGCCACCTGGGAAGCCCAAACTAATGCTAGACCTTCTCCAAAGTCAGCTGCAAATGATTTCTCACTTCATCAGCACATTAGAATTCTAGAACTAAAATCTAGCAAGATTTCACTAGAATCAGTGAGACCACTATGGACAGCATACACCTCACTCTGCATTCCAGTATTTTGGAAAGGTGGCTCAGCAGTAAAGAATCTGCCTGCCAATAAAGAAAGTAAAGATTCAGTCTCCAATGTAGGAGACTCAGGTTTGATCCCTGGGTTGGGAAGATCCCTTGGAGAAGGGAATGGCAACCCACTTCAGTATTCCTGTCTGGGAAATCCCACGGACAAAAGAGGCTGGCTGGCTACAGTCCATGAGGTCACAAAAGAATCAGACATGACTTTGCGAATAAACAACAAATAAGCACTTTAGAGCTCTATCCATTATTCACATCTTTCCACAATGACCTTTAGTTTCAACCATACACAAGACAGCCTGAGCTGGATTAGACACTTCAAGTTTCCCCACAGGAATTTCATTTTCTCCAAAAGAAGGGACAATGAGAGTAACTGTTTTTCTCTACATTTGTCTTTGCTTGGCCCTTTCTGTTTCTCTCAATCACTTGTTCCATCACTTTTGCTGAGTGCATGCACAATATACCACGGGTGATACAAAAAAAATATGAACATCCTGGCTGTTCTTGATCCAGGTGTTATCTAAAGACTAACAGGAGGGAGGCCACGTGGAGAAGGTAGGATTCAACAGAGCCTTAAAAATGCGGGATGCTGAGAAGAGGAGATCATGCGAGCCTCAGGAAGTTGAGATCCTGGAAAGAGATGTCTCAACCCAGTGAAGCAGAGGGTATGTGAGGAAACATAAAAATCTGATTTAAAAAAGGGAAGTTTATTCCTTAGTGATGATCCCAACGGCCAAGGCTCACATTGAAAACTCCTGTCAATGACCGTACCCCATGGGGTTATCCCAGGTGGGGTCAACTCAGCCTGGGTTCTTCCGGTCCCCCTCTTACATGTGACGTCTTCCTACCTGCGAGGGTGACCGAGGTCGGACTGGCGCGGGAGATGCAGGTGCCAACGTGTGATTGGGACTTGCTGTCGGGCTCGGGAGGGGTGAAGCCTCCTCGGGTGGCGAAGGTGTCTTTGCAATACGGAGAGGACCCGAGTCGCTGAATGAACACAGAGGGTAAGCAAGGCGCTTTGTACAGAGCGGTCCTTATTTCTCAGGGGCCCGGTTATTAGTAATGGTGATGCCGTTATAACTGGTGCCATTTATTGTCCACTGTCTGCAAGATCCCATTCATACATTACCCCCACTCATCACAAGACCCATGCATAATTGTCTCCACTTTACAGGTAAATAAAGTGGGGCACAGAAAGGATAAAAAACCCCTAACGTCACTGGAAAATTTCGTGGATCCAAATTCAAGCCTTAATTTGAACTCCTATTCTTTCCGCTGAGCCAAACAGGCTCTGCTAGAATCTTCCAAACATAAGCTGAATTAATTGAACTAATTTCACTTTTGATTTATAAGAGAAACTTGCTATGGAATAACCTATAGCAAAACCTGCCCCTCCCCACCAAGTGATAAACTGGCTATTAAAAGGCATCCCCAGGACAGTGTTCATTAAGATTTGGCAGGCATGCTTTCTGATAATATTTAGAAATTAATTCATTGCCTCTCTTTCTACACCTTAGAGCACAATAACTCAATTCAGACAACTTGAAATGTGCAAACAAATCATGTGATGGATGAGAGTCTGTAATGTTTACTGAGAGCCCACCACGCTCCTGGCCCCAGGTCAGATGCTGGTGATCAGCCAAATGCAATGGTTAATCCACCACTGGGGACACATCCTACTCTCTTAAGAATTTCTAAACTCTACAGATTGAGGGAACAAGTCTGCACCTCCAAATAAATGAGCACGTACACAGCGGGAGGGTCTACAGATTCAAGGGGCTGAGGGAATGGGTCCCGTGGACAGGACGGGGACACACACATGGTTGGAACCTTGCCAATCATGGTCTCCCCTGGGAAGCACGACCACCAATCTATGCCTAATGGAGGCCCCACTGAGCTCACTCACCACCTCGTTCTGCGAAGGAACATTGAAAAAAATGAAGAACATTTGTTAAATGGTCGTGGCCCCATTTTCTCTTCATTTTATCTGATTCAGCAGCATCGAAATTTCCAGATATTTTTTCCCCAAAAAACCTTAAACTTTTTATTTTGTATTGGGGTATAGCAGATAATGGGCTTCCTTTGTGGCTCAGCTGGTAAAAAATCTGCCTGCAGACCTGGGTTCAATCACTGTGTTGGGAAGATCCCCTGGAGAAGGGAAAGGCTACCCACTTCAGTATTCTACCCTGGAGAATTCCATGGACTGTATAGTTCATGGGGTCACAAAGAGTCGGACACGACTGAGTGACTTTCAGTTTCATAGCAGATAATAACATTGTGGTAGTTTCAGATGAACCGCAACGCAGCTCAGCCATACATATACACGCATCCATTGGCCCTTCATCTCTGTATAAGGGAGCAACCTTTCCCCACGTACTTCCTTCCTAAATCACCCAAATGTCATTGTGATATTCTTATTACATTTCGTTCTCAGTTTGGACACAATAGTTCTGTCCCTTTCCTGTCTTCTTTTAGGCAATATTCTAAGACAATATATTTAATGCTCAGTTAGTATAGCAGCCAGGGAAGGGACTACATGTACATCTAGACCAAATAGGATCAAATGAAAAATTAGCTGTTTCCAGGACATTCCAAACAGTAATATACGAAGGTGGCAGTGCCTATGTAAGAGCATGTGTGTTTTTACAAATGCATGGGTATGCCGGTATACATTGATTGATGCTAAAATCATAAACACAGAATGTCAGGACTATACTTCCTTACAAGTTGTTTGGTTCAAGAGCATATTTTTATTTCTATTGATTTTAAAAATGAGCCCTTTATGCAGAAATGTTATTGAACTTCCTCTGGGAAGGTAGAGCAAATTAACCACAGAGTCAGAAAACTGAAATTTGAGCCCTCTGAATTCCAACCCAAGCCTCACTAGCCTGAGTACATAAGCCTGAGAAGGATGGATAAAAGGGATTCCCAAATCACAAGAGTAAGATGCTGTGAATCCAAACCCTGGCACTGTAAACTATTCACCTACAGATTACTAAGCCTTTGGTACCTCCGACAGGCACACTCAAAATAAAACCAAACCCATGTTCAACAAAACCCAAACAATGCCGTGTTTGCAAGGTCAAGTTAGGAGGGAAGAGGATGGTGAGGTCTCACATACTTCCTTTTGCCTCTCCCAAAAAGGATTCATTAAAGGTATCAACACCAATTTATTGGGATGGCCAAAAAGTTCATAATATATGATATTATAGAAAAATCCATAATATGGTAATAGAGGGCAAGGGTGGGATGATATGGGAGAATGACATTGAAACATGTTAATTACCATATGTGAAATCAATCACCAGCCCAGGGTTGATGCTCGGGGCTGGTGCACCGGGATGTCCCAGGGGGAGGGAGTCGGGAGGGGGGAGGGAGGGGGGTTCTGGAGGGGGAGCATGTGTAGACCCATGGAGGTTTCATGTCACTGTATGGCAAAACCAACACAATAAAGTAAAGAAAATTTAAAAAAAAAAAAAGAAAGAAAAACCCAAACAAGCTTTTTGGCCACCCCAATAAATAATGAGACTAACTGTTGTGGGTTTGGGGAATTCTCTTCCTCTCCAAATAAAGTAACAAGTGCACAACTAGAATTTGTATGCAAAAAACTGACATCATTGCTGGAAAGCAAAAAGAGGTAGATAGCACTCTGTAGTGACAAAAGTCCATGAGGATACATCTGAAGGCTAAAAGTCAATGTAAAAGCCCAGAACTGGTATCAGCCTCTGGATGGAAAAGTTCCTTGATTTTAGATCTTTGTAGGATGAGTAAAGGATGCTGGTATAGGCTGTAGAAACTGCAACAATTTTTGCCTTAAAGGTATGCACACATGAACTTGGCTTTCACGAACATGGCCTACCTGGGAGCTCCTTGAATGGTGAAGGCCTTGTCAGCATGCTGGTCGCCCAGCTTCGTCATCACTTCATACAGTTTGTGGCAAAGCTAGGAAGAGAGATGTAACTTGTCTGTTAATTGTAAGTCATTCTGCTGCAAATTCAAGCTACTGCCCCCAGGAAGGAATTGTTTACTGAAACATTAAGAATCCTATGATAGCATAGATGGTCTCAGGATAATTTAATGCCTGCATTGGGTCCAATTTAAAATTCATGTCAAAACAGTAAGGCCATAAACACAAATTAACATATATATAAACCAGAATATAGAGGAGAAAACACACACTTATTCTTTACATTGATTCTATTAGAGATAAAGTGATACAACCACCCTGTTGAACTAAGAAAATATTACTCAATGACACAAATGCTGAATATCTATTTGGAGACCAATTTTTCCTCAGCCTAAAGATTTGACAATCCAACTTTAAAAACTGACTAAAAAAATAAAAAAAGATTATATGATTGTAACAAGTAGGCAGGGGTTCATAAAAACACAAATTGAACCAGACTTATAGAAACATGTGGTCTCTACAAAACAATGTAGAAATATTACTGAGAGTCAAAACACACTATTAAAAGAAACATGAAAGAGAGTAAATTCTTTGCCTAATGTGTGCCATTGCATTTGCTTCCAGAATAAATGTTCATTTACTTTATATTCCATATGCAAAAATTATCATCATTACTTACCACTGCAATTTCCTTATGAAACTTGGCTTCTAGGCTGGAGACATTTTTGAAAGTATTGACATAAAATCCAACTCGTCTACCATGTGGAAATACAAAGAGGAAAGAAGAGAAAGACCAATCAGCACAATTGTGTTTGTAATGGCTATCACATATATTAAAAAACAGATTTTCTTTACATAATTTTGAGCAACACTAGATTAAATAAAAATACTTAACCCAAAGTAGGTCCAACTTTTCCTGATCCATTAACGAACAAAAATGCCGTCTTTTGGTGTAGAACACAGTCTTTCCTGATATCTGGTTAATACCCAAATAAACATTTCTCACACTTTAACATGCATCAAGATCACTTGGAGATTTGTTTCCAATCTAATAAGTCTGAGATGTGTGTGTATGTGTGTTACCTGCTCAGTTGTGTTCGAGTCTGTATGACCCCATGGACTGGAGCTGCCAGGCTCCTCTGTCCTTGGAATTCTTCAGGAAAGAATACTGGAGTTGATTGTCATTCCCTTCTCCAGGGGATTGATCAAACCCAGGTCTCCTGCATTGCAGGCAAACTTTGCATCTGAGTCACCAGACAACCTCAGGTCTGCGATGAATTTCTAACAAGCTCTATGTGATACTGATGCTGCTGGTTCAGAGATAACACTTCTAGAATCACTGCCCTAAGAATTTGTGTTTTAGATAAGTACTCTGTAAAGATTTGGTGCTAGAGAAGTTTATTATGAACATATGCTTCATTCATACATGCTGAGAGAAAGAAGCAGATTTCAAAATAGCATGTGAATATTCACATTAATACAAAAGGCCACACAAGATTAAATACCAAAATTTAGCAGCTTTGGACAGAAACAGCTGAAGGAACTAAGAGAAGAGGGGAGGATGGGCCCTGTGCCAGCTGCAAACATCTGCTTGAGAGGACAAACAGGCTGCCGTGAAGAAAGATCAGATTTAAATAGAAGGTGGGTGCAGATGGGGAAGGGGGCGGTAGCTGAAGTTGTGATGCCATTCAGTCATGTCAGGCTCTCTGCAACCCTGTGGACCATAGCCCCAGGATCCTCTGTCCATGGGGTTTTTTAGGGAGAATACTGGAGCGGGTTGCCATTTCCTCTTCCAGGGGATCTTCCTGACAAAAGGACTGATCCCGTATCTCCTGTGTCTTCTGTGTTGCAAGTGGATTCTTTACCTGCTGAGCCATGGTGGAAGCCCAGCTGAAGGTGACTGGTGGTTATTGTTTTATTTGCACCGATTTTTCACTATACTAAACAAAACCCTAATGAAGATCGCGGAGAAGGCGATGGCAGCCTGCTCCAGTACTCTTGCCTGGAACATCCCATGGACGGAGGAGCCTGATAGGCTGCAGTCCATGGGGTCATGAAGAGTCAGACACGACTGAGTGACTTCACTTTCACTTTTCACTTTCATGCATTGGAGAAGGAAATGGCAACCCGCTCCAGTGTTCTTGCCTGGAGAATCCCAGGGATGGGGGAGCCTGGTGGGCTGCCATCTATGGGGTCACACAGAGTCAGACACGAATGAAGCGACTTAGCAGCAGCAGCAGCAATGAAGATGAAATAAATGAACTCTGTGTCCAGCTTACTATTTCCTCAGAATAAGTAAGCTTCTTGACTGTAAACACCAGGTGAAAGGCACAGAGAAGAGCAGCTTTGATGGGCACTGCTGACCTGCTTCCCTATGCAGGGACTTTCTAGGCCCCTTGACACAAAACTTTTGTAGACATGCTGGGAAAGAGTTAACATCTCACCTGCTTTTAAATTATCTTTGATTAATGAAAGCTGATTTAATCCTTTTTTGTTCCTTTATCTATTGCCCATTTGAATTTGATTGTTTATTTCTTGGAGCTTGTTTTATTCTTATTATTCATAAGGAATTTTCTGTTAAAATCACTGAACCTTGAATTCATTTAGCAAAAACAAGACTCCCCATTTTTCTATCTTTAAATTGCTTCCTGATACACAGCTTGTTTATTTCAATGTTATTTAGAAAAATAATTGGCACAATACAAGTAAGAAACACCTTATTTAGAATGACTAGACAAACATCTACAATTTTCTAAGATTTTGTTTCCTTTGAGAACTCAGAAATCAAATCAACAAGGATGTATTTAATTTTGAAAAAAAAACGTTCAGTAGTTGTGATGCCACTTATCATATAGCGATTCTCTCCTATTTATGAAATCAGAGATTCTGTCAAAGCAGGAACTGCCTTTGGCTAGTTCACAAGCACAGACTCAGCACCTAATAACAGTTGGCACAGAACAGGTGATGCAGTAAATATTCCATGAATGAATGAGCGAACAGATAAGCAGATTAACAAACTAGTGAATGAACAAATTTGGCACTCATCCTACTGGAAGAACACATTCTGACTATAACCTTGACTTACAAAAAACTGGTGTCATCAGCGGTAAAATATACACCCACGAAGAGTACCAGGCTCTGAACTGTCAGATATTCTGATAATATCAGCCATAAGATATTATCTGGGAGGATTCATTTCACAAGTTCTTCATCAACAAGGGACCCTGAGACATTACCATTTCCCCAAAGTACTTGTCTGAGGCATCCTCAAGGCCTTTCTGGTTATCTGTTAAGACCAACTTAATTTCTTCATTAAGAGGTTTCTTTGTTCTCAGAACATGGAAAGGCTTATTAACAGTTGAGCCTACTGCAGTCACAGAATGCAGGCCAGGATACTCTCCCCTCTGCCCTGAGGGAAGCCTGTCTTGCCCCATTGAGCTGGTCACTGCTTCCCCCTGAGCCTCCTTCAATGGAAGAAGCCTGCTCTGTCTATGAGGCTGTTTCTGTTTTACACATATGTTCATTTGTGCCATATTTTAGATTCTACATTTAAGTGATATCATATGGTATTTGTCTTTCCCACTTATTTCACTTAGTATGATAATCTCTAGGTGCACCTATGTTGCTGCAATTTTGCATTATTTTGTTCTTTTATGGCTGAGTAGTATTCCATTATATATATATATATATATACCATATCTTTACCCATTCCTCTGTTGATGGACATTCAGGTTGTTTCCATGTCTTAGGCAGTGTGAATAATGCAGCTATGAACACAGGGGTGCATATATCTTTTTGAATATATAAATCTATTTTTAATTTTTTGAGGGACCTCCATACTATTTTCCATAATGGCTGCATCAATTTACAATCTCACCAGTAGTGTAGGAGGGTTCCCTGTCCTCCACATCCTAACAAAGATTCAGAATTTTACTTAAATCAGTGTTGCATGACAAGCACAATCCTGTTTATTCAAAGTGGTAGCATGGGTGTGCCGAAGAAAACTGAGACATAGGGCCCCACTTCACCTAACAACTTCTTGGTTCTACCACTAAATGGGAAAACTGAAGTTAATGGATTGAGAAATGCAGAATACCCATAAAAAGTAATATTTCATGTATAAAATAAGAATGAAGCTCAGATTAACAGGTGAGAGCTGACAGTAGAGGTTTCACATAAAGGACAGAGTCTAGATGATCCCTTGAAGTAAAGAAAGTTCTTCCAAGTGTTAAAAGCTTATCCTTTAAATTTCAAGGTTAAGGATAGTTCTCCTAATGCCTCTCATTGAGATTTGTATCTCTATTTGAGAAATAAAAGTCTAAAACAGTGCTGTCCAATGTGGTAGCTAACCAAAGTGGGTTATTTAAATTTAAATGAATTAAAACAAAATAACATAAATTTAAAATTCAGTTTCCAGGTCAAACTAGATATATTCCAACTGCTCAAGGTCAACCACATGTGGTAAGAAGCTACCATATCGTAAATTACAGATTATCAAACACTTCTACTGGACAGTGAGTGCTAAAGCATCACAGGAAATAAGACAAGTAATATTCACTATTCCTGAACTTATAACATATACAGAACCATCTTTACCTTGACCATAATGATGGTAACTCTTCTTGTAAGTCAACATTAAACTCTTCAAACACTTTCTGTGCTTTCTGAAATTCCTCTTCTGCCTAGAAATGATACATAACATGTTTACACTGAAAACATCACATACATACCACACTTCTAGACACAACAGCATTTAATATAAAATAGAAAGAGCTTTATGGCATCCTGGAACATTTTGGAAAGGAGAGAAATCTGGTTAAAATCCACATGATCATTTTCAATAAAAGTGAAGTGTTAAGTCTTATTGAAAAAGGAAAATGTGATTGATTACAATGGTTGCTCTTGCAGTCTCTGGCAGATTCATTCATTCTACAAAATTGCACTAACCGCCTGTCACATACACTGTTACATGCTCTGCTTGGGATACTGGGCCAGGATGCTTCCCAAGGAATTCCCCGTCTAGTGGGAAGTCTAAGTAACTACACTAGAAGAGAGGGCTTATAAGCTATTATGGAGCATACAATTAAGAAAGATAGGGCAAGAACTAGAGAAGGTTCCATGGGAAAGGTGATATTTTAACTTGATATTCAATCTTGAAGAGTGAGCAACTGGTTGCTAATAAGTGGTGGGGAATGGTGGACAACGCATTACAGGTGGAGTTGCCTGGGTTGGGATTCTCCCTCACTAACCAGGAGGACTTCCTTTGCCACCTTTCTGCCCCTGAGATCCATAAATGAACACAGGATTGTCCACCTCACAGGTGGCGTGAGTATTAGGGAAAGCAGATGTAAATAAAGTGTTGAACACAGTGCCTTGTTTCTCAGGGGCCTGATGTGAAACTCAGCTCTTCTAGTGACTGTTGAGGAGCTGGTGTGTAGGTCATAGAAGCTCGAGATTAGGATGTTTGCGTGGAGAAAGGAAAGCAGGGGAAAGAAGAATTGAAAGCTGACAAGATGGAGAGGTGACTCAGAAACCAGCTGTGAAGGTAGCATAGGCTATGCTAAGGAATTTAGAACTTTTTGACAGGCAACGGGAGCCATTAAAAGACTTAAGCATTGGAGAAATTCTATCTGGGTACATGCAGTAGAAAGGTGATCCAGCAAGCTGTGTGTGGGAAGATGGGGGGAGACAAGACTGGAAGCCAAGGGAGACGTTAGTACGTGCCTCCAGTGAGCTGTCAGTGACTGACATACATGGAGAAAGCTCCGGAAATGGGTTCTTTAAAAGAAAATGAATGTCATGTGATTGTAGCACGCATCTGTACCCTCAAGCACAAGTTACATCTGAGAATTTCACACTTGATTTCTTAGTTGAATCTTTTTTTTTGACATCAAGTATGGACCACAGCAGGTTTTCCAGATGATGCTAGTGGTCAAGAACCCACCTGCCAATGCAGGAGACATAGAGACATGGGTTTGATCCCTGGGTTGGGAAGATCCCCTGGAGGAGGGTGTGGTAACCCACTCCAGCATTCTTGCCTGGAGAATCCCATGGACAGAGGAGCCTGGTGGGCTACAGTGTCTCAAAAAGTGTTTCCAAAAGTTGGACATGACTGAGAGACTCAGTATGCACACACATGGACCACGGTGACATAAAGAGTGTAAGGACACATTACTTTATATGATCAGACAGTACTTTAAGGGGTAAACATTTATTATGATGAAAACATGTGAATCAGTGCCAACCAAGTGAATTCTACCAAGGACCTGAAGACCCTAGTGTAACTTACAAAATTATAGACAGCAGCCCACAAGAACCATATTTCAGTTTTTCAATTCCATCCTGATTCCGATCTCCATGAGAAAAGAGAGACTTCATTTCAAAAGCAAAGTTGCTACAGGTCACAGAATACAGAGAGTGGTGACCACAGTGGAAGTGGTCCCTACCTTAGAGATGCGACTCTCATCCTTCCTCTTGGAACTCTGCAAAGCTTCCAGATGATGGCGGGCACTGTCGTAGTCCACCAGCTTCCGGCTGCGCTTGGCGATACGATTCTGCCAACAGGGAAACATAGGCACTAAGAAAGAGACACGGTCACAGATTCTCTTCTTACCTGCCACAACACCTTCCTTCTCCAGAATAGCTGGAGATCGAAGTGAACCAGAATTTCAGTAGACAAATGATTGCTAGAAATCAAACTACTGTCTTCGATCCTTTGTGTGAATGTGTTTGTGTGTCTGTGCATGCATTCAGTCATGTCTGACTCTTTATGACCTCATGGGCTACAGCCTGCCAGGCTCCTCTGTCCATGGAATTTTACAGGCAAGAACACTGGAGTAGACTGCCATTTCCTACTCCAGAGGATCTTACTTAACCAGGGATAGAACCCAAGTCTCTTGCATCTTCTGCATTGGCAGGCAGATTCCTTACCACTAGGGATTTGTGTGACTACCATCATGCAAATGCCTCCCTTCTGATAATACTTAGGACAATCATTAAGAGTTAAAGACAGAATTTGCAGTCAAAGACCAGAGAAATTCCAGAACTGGTGGAGGAAAGTACATAAACCTATCCTCTCTATTAGTCTTTATTCTAAACCTTTAAATGTTCCATTTTAAAGACAGTCAAAGACTGTATTAGGATTTGCTTTTGTAATTCTCATAGCACTCACACTAACAGCAGTTCTATAAATCCTAAGAAACACTTTTTTCCTAGAAGTGTCGACAACCCTTTTGTTTGTTAGAAATATCTGAGGAGCTTTAAGAATATATTGATTCCTAGAGACTTTCACTTCTAGTTGGGCTATAGAGAGCTGCAAAAAATGTTACTTGCACACTAACAAGAAAAAAATATCTGGATAGTCTATAAAAACATAAATTGTCTTGACTGTATCAGAGACATAAACTCACAAGCCAATAAAGCCATCTGAATCCCAAAGAGGGACGAGTCCCTGTAGGGAGAGATAAGACACAAAACCATTTCATCTTTGGCCGGTAAAAGCTGTTGCCAACCCAATACAAGTGGACAAGTTCAGTTCAGTCCAGTTGCTCGGTCATGTCCAACTCTTTGCAACCCCATGGACTGCAGCATGCCAGGCCTCCCTGTCCATCCTGGAGTTGACTCAAACTAATGTCCATTGAGTCAGTGATGCCATCCAACCAACTCATCGTCTGTCATCCTCTTCTCCTCCTGCCTGCAATCTTCCCCAGCATCAGGGTCTTTGATTCAGTTCTTTGCATCAGGTGGCAAAAGTATTGGAGTTTCTGCTTCAGCATCAGTCCTTCCAATGAATATTCAGGACTGATTTCCTTTAGGAAGTGGACAAGAGATTAGCTAAAACTTTAACAAATTAAAGATACACTGGGGGCTAAGGTGTCAGTTTGGAATTATAGTTAGGTGTCCAAGACACAGGGGAGGGACTTCCCAGTGGCTACGACTCCATGCTCCTAATGCAGGGGGCCCAGGTTCAATCTTTGGTCAGGGAACTAGCCCCCACATGCTGCAATTACGAATTTCATCGGCTGCAGATAAGAGTTCAAGTGCTGCAACTAAAGATTCTCTGTACTGCAACTAAGACCCAGCACAGCTAAAACATAAAAAGACATGAGGGTAACTTGCACTTATGAGCAAGCTCTTTCCTAGGGCTTCCACTGGATTCTATCAGAGTTTGGGGAACAAGACATCCCCTTGTAGCGCAGGTGAGAATGAGGTGATCTCTGACGGCCAAGGGGTAGAGACAAAGCCCTGCCTATTTCCTAGGTCATTTTTCTCTTTACAAAGCGAAAGCTTTATGCCACTTGAGGAGGAAACAACAGACCTTCATGTCCAGAGGCACCAGGCAAAGATCCTCCATTCTGGGGAAGAAGCAGAAGCAAAACCAAACTGACCCTGGGAAGGGACAGGAATCCCCCAGGTCCATAGGATATATTCAAAAATAATTGCAATACACAGAAGGGTGGGAGAAAAAAATCTCAACCCATAGGGGAGGAACATAAAACATTCTTTGGGGACTTCCCTGGTGGTTTGGTGGCTAAAACTTGGGACTCCCAATGCAGGGGACTTGCGTTCAATCCCTGATTAGGGACCTGGATCCCACATGCCACTACTAGGAGTTCGCATGCCACAACAAAGATTGAAGATTCCACGTGCCACAACTGGGATTCTGCCCAGCCAAGTAAGTAAAGAAAGAAATATTTTAAAAATAAATACTTCTTGGACCTAAGATTTGACTTCTATAACAAGAAGAGGTTTGATCCCACTTGGGCAGGGGCAGCAAACTCCTGCTTAGACCAATCACAAATGTGAAACTGACTCTGCCTAAGACAGACCAGAAGAGTATAACATAAACAGCCCTGCCCCAGTCCACATTCACCACTGAATAACAAGAAATTGCTGCTTTCCACTGGAGGAAGGATAAGTGTATGGGTAGAAAGCCCCTCTGCAACACAGGCACACTAGGACTCCTGAAATCTGATGGGGAACAGGAACACTAATAAAACTCTCTGGCATGCAAGGGCCCACCCAATGTGGGTCAAAGAGGCAAAAACTGGTCTTGAACTCAAGAGTCTGAAAATATTATAGATGTTAGACTATACACTCAAGGCATTAGCAGCTTAGTTCTAGAGGAATTTGAAAGTGATGGTGCACTGAAAGTAACAATAGCAACAACGAAACTCAAATCCAGCTCAAGCTGCAATTAGCTCTTACATTAACAGCTTGACAACAAAGACTGCCCACTTCCAGGCATAAGTATTATTTCAGTCTTCACTCTTCCATACATGGAGTCTGGGATTCAATCAAAGATTTTGAAACACATCCATAAAAAAACAAAAATAAAAAAGGCCCATGAGAAAGGACAAAGCAATCAACAGAAACAAACTTAAACATGACCCAAATGTTGGAGGTATCAGTCAGTAATTTTAAAATAACTATGACTAATATGTTATCTAGTTGGAAAAGGTAGACAAAATACATAAACAGATAATTTCCGCATGTACATAGAAAGAAACAGTTAAATGAAAATCAAATGGAAATGCTAAAGACAAAAAAAATTTACATATCAGAGAGGATAAATTTGTTCACTAGACATAAAACAGTTGAGGAAAGAGACTGTACAGTTGAAGGTAACTCAAGAGAAATTATTCTCATTAAACCACAAGGAGAAAAAAATTAAACAAACATAATCAAGCACGAAAGACCTCTAACACAATATCAAATAGTCTAACATAGTGTAAATTGGACTTCTCAGAAAGAGCTGAGAACAAGAATCAGAAGAAACATCTGAAGAAATAATGGCTGAGAATTTTATGATATAAGGAAGACATCAAAATTCAGTTCCAAGAAACTCACAGAATCCCAAAAGAGAAAGATACCAAACAAGACACAGCCAGCTATATCATAGCCAAACTGCTCAAAATCAAGAATAAAGAAAAATAGCAAATACAAAGGTAAGAATTACAGAAGACTAATTTTCAGAAACTATGCAAGCTAGAATACCATGGGGAGTGATATCTTTTAAGCACTGAACAACAAAAATCAACAGAAATCTTAGAATTCTATTCCAAGTGAAAATACCTCCCAAAAGTAAAGATGAAATAAAGATTTTCTTTAAAAAACAAATAACATTTGGGGGAACTCACTGCCATATAAGAATTGTAATACCAAGTGGAGCTCTCAAAGAAATGAGTATCAGAAATGATTTAAAAAAAAAAGAAAGACAAGATTATTTTTTTACTTTAAAATAAGTTTTTATTAATATTTATTTATGTACGGCTGCGCCAGGTCTTACGTGTGGCATGCGGGATCTTCACTGTGGTATGTGGGAGCGTGTAGGTTCTGCAGTCTGCAGAGCACGGATTTAGTTGCCTTGTGGTATGTGGGGTCTTTGTTCCCAGACCAGGGATTGAATGTGCATTGAAAGGTGGGTTCTCAACCACTGGACCGCCAGAGCAGTGCCATCTCCTTATAGTTGGAACCCTTGTGCCCTCACTTGCCTCACCCATTCCCTGCTCTTGACTCTGGGTTAGCCCTCCTCCTGGCAGTGCCCAGGTTTCTGTGACAGACTCCGTCATCCAGATACTGTCTGTCCTTCTGTGCTCCTCCTCTACGCTCCCTTCAGGAGAGGTGTCAGGCAGTTACTCTCATTTAGATGCTTTCAATCCCTTTCACTTGACTCTGCACAGACCATTTCCAACTGGTGTCACTGAAAAATTGGGCTGATATACCACATTCACTTAAAATATGCAGTGAATTAGTCCAGGCAGAGCAGAGAAGTGTCTGATAAGGTGACAAAACTCATTATTTTTAGCAGATATCTGTTACCTCCCAGGAAGCACTGACCCTCGAGGCAGTGGCCTCGTGTGACTCTATGGAAACTCTTACAAAACTCTGCTTTGTGGACTTGGGTGGGGTGGGAGCGGGAAGTCTCCTTTAACATCTTCCAAGAAGCAAACTTTGATTCTTTGAAGATACATTTGATTTTTGAAAAGAGTTAAAATTTAATTACTTCCAAGCCTGGGAAGGTGCACTGGATCATCTTATTTTTTGTTCACAAACAAGAAGTGAAGTAAATAATGTGAGTCATTTTCTTGTGTAACTGACAAGTCAATTACAGAGTACAGCTTACTATCGTAGAAGTTTTTATTTTGAAGGCCATCACTCATTTTGATGCATATATTTTTGTGTTTGAAGAGCCAATCTTATTTCCTTACCTATTTGATATTTGGAAAACCTCATCTCCTAAGTAAGGGTAGAGTTAATACACCATAGCTTTTACATAGAAAATGATACAATTCTTATTTAACCAACCAATAGTAAGTTTTATTAAATAAATTTACTAGCTTAATTGTAAATGGTTTTTGTCTTTTTAAAAAGATTGTTTTTGATGCTGACCATTGTTTTAAAGTCTTTATTGAACATGTTACAATATTGCTTCTATTCTTGTTTTGTTTTTTTTGGTGACAAGGCATGTGGGGATAGTAGCTCCCTGACCAGGGATTGAACCTGTATCCCTGCATTGCAAAGTGAAGTCTTAACCACTGAACCACTAGGGAAGTCACAATAAATTGTTAAACTACGTGGTTTATTTAAAAGTACTCCAGATTTTCCATTATGCATTGACCTTATGCAGCAAAGAAAATAATTTACTGAAATTTCTAAAATTTCAACAATAATCCAAATTTGGAATTTATGTTGGCCCACTGCTCTAGACATATGCTTAGTGGCTCAGGCATGGCTGCCAAGATAAACTCTACACTGCATTTTACAGTAACAGCTCACAGCTGTAAGCCTGCCTGGGTTAGTGACAAGCTGGCTCTTATTACAACATTAATGTTAGACGGCAGTGCTGTATAAAAATCTGTAACACCAGGTGCCCTGCCAATCACAGTTGGAAAAGTCAAACATCATCCCCTCATAACTGGTACTTCATAGCCCTTGCTGATGGGTTGCAGTAAATATTTGGAAATCTGCCTGAGGTTACACACAGCCTGTTGATATTAACAAGAGTCAAGGAGGTTAACTGTGTTCCCAGCTTTGAAAATTCTCCACGGTATTTTTAATCATAAGCCCCTTTTCATCAATAACCCATTCATTACATAAAAACTCAACACTCACTTTATGAAATGACAGAGTCTATATCCACTTGTAACTTCTAGCCACTGAGTAAATGCATACTTCTGTGTGTTTTCATAAAAGATAAGTCTTTCAATCATAGAAACAGCTATCCCACCTGCTCTCCAACTCCAAATTCTCTTTTCCAAAATAAACACTGCTGTTCCCTTCACTGTTGATCACATGAAATGCTTTTGCAGTTCTCTATCTTGGTTGAAACCCTTTTTGTATGCTCTAATAGTCTAAACATAACTTCACAGAAAGAGAAATTATGTAGGTTCTTTTGCAGGTAAAAGATGCATCATCTTTTACCATCTATCATGATGCAGGTAAAACCATGAAATATATTTCATTTATCTTCAGCGCATGCAGCTGGAAAAATGATTCCAGATCTCTCATGTACAGATGTTTCAGTAAGTGGAGGATCATCTTTATGCTTGCTCCTCCAACATATGGACCCCAGGCAAAGTAAAAATCCCACTGAGTGTTTCAACAAACTGAAAATATAAACCAAAATAATCCATCCAGAGTTTATTTTAATCTATGTTTCAACATTAAGTATTTCTGTGTCTATTTGTCTTCTGGAATTTTACACTCCTAAAGAGAATGACTAATTTCCAAATAACTTGCTGGGTAGTACCATAGTAAATAACAAATAAGAAATAAATGCTTTGCACTTCTTTTGATGGCGTTAAGTTTTGATTCTGAAAGAAACCCAACAATTTTTCAAATGTGTTCCTCTGTAGGCAATTACAATTTTCATTTGCTTATCAGAGTCATACTATCAAATATTATCTGAATAATTTAGACAAGTTGCAAAGTTCTTTGAAATTTTCCAGTAGGAAGACAAACTTTTCTTTTACCTCTTTCTGATTTATTGGGAATTGATTTTCATGAAGATTAATTACTATCCAATAAACAATATTCTAAAGTGTGATAATAATTCTGAGAATCTTTGCTCCATAAATGTCAATGCCTATCAAAGTATCTGAAGAAGTCTCAAAATGCACTCTCTGTGTAGAGACATTTAAAATTTATTAAAAAACTTTTTAATTCTCAGAAAATTTTAAAAACTGACTTAAATCCTTTTCATTAGGATGTAGTTATATAACGACTCAAAAAACTGTTCTGCTGCCTATGATGACAACATCACTGGGAACTGATACCTAGATTTGTTTTCCAGGATATTTTGCCAACAGGCTAATATATCTAGTCTGATTCACTTAGGTTCTTGTCTGGTGCATCTGGCTTCCCCAAAACACACTTAAGTATTAGCCAACCAGCATTAGGCATTCTGTGCAGGGCCAAGGAAACAAACGTCATTGATTTTGGCCAAGAAGTTTCACTACGTTTCATGGCCAAAGCCAGTTCACATTACTGCAGGTATTTTCCTGGTGTTTGGCAACATTTATAAACAAGGTTAGGCAACCATGCCTGGAATTCTGTTCTATAGACTGTGAGCTAATAAATGGGTATTGTTGTAAGCTGCTTAAGAAAAAATAAGACCAGGTGAAAATGGAACTTTACAACAAAGGTCACCTAGTAAGATACTGCAAACGCCCATGGATGGTGGTTTGTGGCTCCTCGATCTACAGGAAAGGCAGCATGTGGCTGTCTTACCTTGAAGTCCTCTTTTAGCTGGGAAAACAACTGGAGGGCAGATCTATCAAAGCTACCGTTTGCTATCTACAAGCTTGATGGTTTAAAAACCATCTTTATCTTGAGAGTCAATTCTGAATCTGTGATATTCAGTCCTTCATTTGTGTATTTTCTTTTCAATGAATCCAATTGTTAAATAAGACAAATGTTTTAGACAGGATATTTTTAGATCCAGATGCAAATGTATTTGAAATGCTTATATCTTAAGAATGTGCAGGTGTGCTATGAACATACACAAAATACAGAACAAAGATCAGATTTTGCTTTCAGATTTGCCATAAAGTTTCTCCTTTCCTCATGACCTTGTTTATCCTAATGGAAATTCTTGTCAAGTTCCATATAACAAAAAGGTTTGAACACAGACTGGAATTTTTAGTAGCTCTGATTTATGATCAGATATATTTATATATATATATAGGATTAAAAAGAATTCTATGGAGAAATCAAGGATGAAGTAGTCCATTAAAGGGGAAAATATTATTTCTGTAACTATATTTCATTTATACTGATAGGAACGGAATAAAAATCCCACACTTAAATAGGCAAAATTTTTCTGTCTTTGATGTCAGCTTGAGGACCTTTACCTCCACGTATCTCTTGCTCATTTTTAATAAGTACATGCAACCATTAAATTCTTCCCTTTATAGACACAGAATAAAATACCTTTATGTCAGGAAATTGGCCCAGATAGGTGTCCAGTGTCAGCAAGGACCCATCCACTAATTTCTGATGGAAGTCTTCCCACAGCACATCACATTTCTGCAAGAAAAAAGTAAATTAAGAGATGAATGCAGAATTATTTTAATTGGATACCTTTCACCAACTTCTAAAAAGCCTGAAACTATAAAATCAGATAAGTACTATTTCCTTGGATAGTAAATGGTAGAAGGAAAGTGGATTATTTAAAAATACCTTAATTTGGCCACCCTTTCTAAATTGACAATACTGTATATATAGGCTACCTAAGGGTTCAGTTAATTTAAAAATGTATTTCTGCTTCTGAATTAATAAAGAATATATTCAACAGAAGCTTCAAAAGGCCCCTGGTGCTGGCGGTTTAGTCGCTAAGTTGTGTCCGACTCTTGGCAACCTCATGGACTGTAGCCTGCCAGGCCTTTCTGTCCAAGGGATTTTCCAGGCAAGAATACTGGGGTGGCTTGCCATTTCCTTCTCCATCAGAAGGCCCCTAGATCCTTATAAATGGATTTTGGAGCTAAGAGTCAGAAGAAATCCAGTGAAAGAGCTTGCTTCTGAAGCAGTCCATGAAATTAGAAGCCACTCCATACAAACAAGAAACCATTGCTGAAGCTTCCACATGGACAGCAGAAAACTTAGTTATACTGGAAAGGGCCCTACCATGCATGGAGTATCAGTTATGACAAACACAGTGACTATCAGATATTATTACTGTTATGACTACTACTGTCATTATGTCAAGTCATAGTTGCTCAGATATATCTGACTCTTTGTGACCTCATGGACTATAGCCTTCCAGGTTCCTCTGTCCATGGAATGCTCCAGCCAAGAATACTGGAGTGGGTTGCATGCCCTTCTCCAGGAGATCTTCCCAACCCATGGATCTAACCTGGGTCACCTACATTTCAGGCAGATTCTTTACCATCTGAGCCACCAAAGAAGCCCCAAAGTGAAAGTATTAGTTGCTCACTTGTGTCCAACTCTTTGCAACCCATGGACATCAAGTGGTTAAACACTTTACTTGTCTCTCTGTGTGTGATTTAATTCTCACAATATTCTTATGAGGAAGGTCTTCCTGTTGCCTTTATGTAGAAGAGAATGCTGAAGCCCAGAGATGATATATAACCTGGCCTAGGTCATATAGCTGGTAAATGACAGAGTCTGGGTTCAACCCTTGAATGTGAAGCCCACGATCTGTCTATGACACCAGGCTGCCTCACCAGAGCAGGGTTCACATCCCAGCTGTGTGAATTTAGAATGAGTTTCAGTTTATCCAGTCAAGGGAAATGACAACATAAAGTGCTTCACAGAATCCCAAGCACATAGCAAGTGTACAAGAACATCACTCCATATTCTTCCCGTCACTACATTTGAGGTCTCCTGACACCATCTACCCTTTCTTTCTCCTTAGTAACAGAACCTCCAGAGTCTGCCAGGCACATGGCCTCCTAGGGCACAGACCACATTTCTCGGTCTCCACTGCAGGCTAGAGTAGCCACGAGACTAAATTCTGCCAATAGGATGGACTTGAAGGCAACGTCCTTAAAGGGAGGTCTGTCCTCCACGCTTCCTCCTTCCTGTTACTGGAAGTCAGAAGTGAGTGCTGATAGCTAGAGCTCAGATAGTCACTTGGAAGTAGAGATGGCATCAGGGATGCAAAGACAGGCCCCCGATGGTCGTGGGTTCCCCCCACCACACATGGGCTGCCAACCTTCAATGTCCGTTATGGGAAAGAAGTTTCAGTCTTGTTGAAAACCACTTTTTAATGGTTGATTTGCTTCTTTTTCTTTTTTACCCTTTAAATCCCAGTTCTAATTGTTATAGATCCTTATTCAAGATTTTTATGCAACCAAATATCTTAATCCATTATACAAAAAGGCATATATTCTGAGCAGACTCTCAGAATATGTGGTGCCAGGTGCTTCACCTTCAAAAGAACTCATATTTGGGTCAGCAACTGAAGATTTCCAAATTTCTGGCAGCCACAAGGACCAAGGTAGGATATCAACTGTTTCCTTAGGAATAAAGGTCAAGATAGCAGTATTTTCCATACACAGAATGGTAACACAGTGTTCTGAAAAGCCATTTATGCAAGCTTCTATCATTCCCTTAAAAAGTCTCCTTTTCATGGTGAATTTTTAATGCTACACCTCTAATCAGAAATTTACAAAATGAGTTAAGCCTTTAAAACCTGCTGTTGAAACAGTGTCTTTATATTTAAGAAATGTGAGAAGATGTAATTACTCAAAACAGCATTGAAAAATAGTGTGTGGAGGCTGATTTTGCCCAATTCACATCCTGAAAGGTTTCAAAAGAAGTTAACAGAGCTAACAAGAGCCTTATTCATTAAAAAAAAATAATAATCTCTGTTTCTATCACAGTCATAACAAGATTACGATTTGTGATCAATATGGAGGTGTCAGAATTTTCAGGGAGCAGCCCAGGAGAGTTGTTAACAACCCATCTTTCCAAAGACTGCATAGATGATCAGCATGTCACCTACCAGACCTTCCCCTGGGTTGTAGAGGCCACATCTCTTAGGCCTTCCATGCTTCATGAGAAGCAACAAGCTCCCGTGAAGTGGGCATGACAAACAACCACTCTGTTTTAACAAAGAACTTGCTCCTGAGAAAACTCCTGACAGCAGGATTCCTAACGTAACAATCACATGTACCGTGCACCAGGTCGAGGGTGTGAATACACAGGCTCAGTGTGTTATTAGGAGGTAAAATTCATACTCTCATTTTTCAGATGAGGAAACTGAAGCCAAAGAAGATTAAAGAACTCCCCCAGTGTCACATCCCATTCTGCTTTCCTCAAAGCAACACTAACTACTTTCTTGCTTCCCAGAGCCAGACAGCCCTGAGCTTCAGTGCGTTTTAAGTGTTGAGACATGTCTTGGGATAAAGTATTTCATTAGTTAAATTTCTACTAGCAAGCTCTGTCCTCAGCCTGCAGACTGGCAAATGGACCAGCCAGTAGTAAACTAAAACGGATGCTCTTCTCAGCTCCTGTACTTGCTTTCAAGGAGGGATGGGGAAGGAAGGGCAGTACATAAAATCATGTCGGAGCCAATTTGCCTGCTGAAATGGGCTAAGAAGTGTAGTAAGGGACAGAAAAGTGCTACTCTTATGTTGAAGAAAAACAATCTTTAACGCACAGCTTTCTACCCAAGTGGTTTGATCATCATGTTCACTCCTCACTATGAGTCTGATCAATCTGGATGGCAGAACTGAACAGCGCTTTCTGGGTACCTGGTGTCCCCTCCTGATTAGGGCCATGAAGTGCTGAGCGGGGATAAGTTGAGTGAGTAGGACATGGTGAGACCCGCAGGGAAGCCACCCTGGGCCTCCCGAGTGCTGTGACCAGCTCTCACCTCACCAACCATTTTCACATCTTCACGCCCATACCAGTCAGGCTCATAGACTTCATGCAGCGATTCGGTGAGCTTCATGGAAGCCTCTTGCATGCCTAGCATTGGAGAAAAGCAATTCCCATTAGAGAGAGGTGGGTGAAAAGTCTCTTCTTCTGTCCCCTACTTTTCTAAGTGAGAGGGAAAATCTTGAACACTTGCTAAATGTTTAAGGAAAAACTGGGCAAGTACAACTGCTGTTTGCATCTGTAGTCACATCTTTCCTGATTCTGATTACAGCATGCACCTTCTTATATTTACAATAACAGTGACAGACACAGATCCTAAAAAATAAATAAACAAGGCATTCTATTCTGAAAACAATATGTCCTACTAGGTGTGCTGTCACTTGTTAAATGACATGAAACCATAAATGTACAGGACACCTAGAGCTCTTCTCTATAAAATGACAGAGTCCTAGAAATTAATCCTAAATGAATTTGAATATTAGAAATAAAGCTTTTTTTTTTTGAAGCAGAAGCACAAAACAGGATTTTAGGGCATAATATTTGAAATGTTTTAAGTGGCCTAAATTAAAAAAAAAGAAATTTATTTTCCCAATATTATCAAAAGCTATATATACAGTTTTAAGTTAGAAGCCTCAGAGAAACTCAAGTTCTTCAGTCAATGGGTCAGAATTTTAATTATTAGTATAATTTGGTATGTTGCAAAAATATGGTTACTAACAGTAGTAAAGATATAAAGTTTCCCAGTGCAAGGTGGTGACATAGTCTCACTAAGTCTGTTTCAATCTCCTCTCTGCCCCTCCTTCAAAACATAGAGGGGATAAAGTGATACCTCATTGTGGTTTTGATTTGCATTTCTCTGATAATGAGTGATGTTGAACATCTTTTCATGTGTTTGTTAGCCATTTTTATGTCTTCTTTGGAGAAATGTCTGTTAAGTTCTTTGGCCCACTTTTTGATTGGGTCGTTTATTTTTCTAGAATGGAGCTGCAGGAGTTGTTTGTATATTTTTGAGATTAATTGTTTGTCCGTTGCTTCATTGGCTATTATTTTCTCCCATTCTGAAGGCTGTCTTTTCACCTTGCTTATAGTTTCCTTTGTTGTGCAGAAGCTTTTAATTTTAATTAGGTCCCATTTGTTTATTCGTGTTTTTATTTCCAGTGTTCTGGGAGGTGGGTCATGGAGTATCCCGCTTTGGGTTATGGCAGAGAGTGTTTTGCCTATGTTATCCTCTAGGAGTTTTATAGTTTCTGGTCTTATGCTTAGATCTTTGATCCATTTTGAGTTTATCTTTGTGTATGGTGTTAGAAAGTGTTCTAGTTTCATTCTTTTACAAGTGGCTGTCCAGTTTTCCCAGCACCACTTGTTAAAGAGGTTGTCTTTTCTCCATTGTATATTCTTGCCTCCTTTGTCAAAGATAAGGTGTCCATAGATGCGTGGATTTATCTCTGGGCTTTCTATTCTGTTCCATTGATCTATGTTTCTGTCTTTGTGCCAGTACCATACTGTCTTAATGACTGTGGATTTGTAGTATAGCCTAAAGTCAGGTAGGTTGATTCCGCCAGTTCCATTCTTCTTTCTCAAGATTGCTTTGGCTATACGAGGTTTTTTGTATTTCCATACAAATTG
>ML660772.1:6088767-6192250 GCA_007570785.1 Antilocapra americana
ACACAATGGAATATTACTCAGCATTAAAAAAAAATTCATTTGAATCAATTCTACTCAGATGGACCGAACTGGAGCCCATTATCCAGAGTGAAGTAAGCCAGAAGGAAAAACAACAATACAGTATATTAACACATATATATGGAATTTAGAAAGACAGTAACGAGAACCCAACATGAGAGACAGCAAAAGGAACGCAGATGTATAGAATAGACTCGTGGACTCTGTGAATGAGGGAAAGGGTGGGATGATATGGGAGAATGGCACTGAAACATGTTAATTTTCATATGTCTAATCAATCGCCAGCCCAGGATTGATTCTTGGGGCTGGTGCATCGAGATTTCCCAGGGGGGAGGGAGGAGGGAGGGAGGAGGGAGGGGGGTTCTGGAGGTGGAGCATATGTAAACCCATGGTGATATCTTGGCATTGTATGACAAAAACAATAAAAGGGACGAAAAAATAAATAAATAAATATATTAACATAAAAAAAAAAAAAAAAAAAAACATAGAGGGTAAAGTGCGGCCTGCAGTGGAGACCACTCAGGGCTGGGGACAGAACAAGGTGGAGTCTTTGTCTGGTGACTTGGAGAAGCGCCACTTTGGCTCCAGACTCTCCCTCATAGCTAGAAGGTGAGACCTGGCTAAGTTGGTGCCTTGGCCTTTGTCACCAGGAGATATGAAATAGGGCTGGATAGAAGGGGAGGAGAGAAAAACCAGAGTGCCATCATTAGAAACAAAAAACACATCTCCTAAACTCAATGCCAGTGAATCAAAGAAGGAACATTTTTTGTTAAACTGAAAGCTGAAGCACTCTAAATCCTACCATGTGTTTGTTGGACTTAAAGTAGTTAGCTTGGGTTCAACAGTGAGAGAAAAAAGTCAAAATAGAATACATCTGAGGAGTTTGAGATTTTTTTAGCACAAGCTGCCCATTCTCCTTGCTTGGTGCTTGCAATAAATTTTCCTCTGCTCCAGAAAATGAAATTAAAAATAAAAATAAGATGTATGAAATGATCAAAGTATATCCTCAAACAATATGTACAAGAGTCACACAATGGAAAATTATTCAGCAGCACAAAATCATGAAATAGTGCAATTTGCTGCAACATGGAATGACCTAGAGATGATCACACTAAGTGAAGTAAGTCAGAGAAAGACAAACATATGATATCACTTACATGTGGAATCTAAAAAAAATGACACAAGTGAATTTATTTACAAAACAGAAACAGACTCACAGACTTAGAATACAAGCTTATGGTTATCAAAGGGGAAAGGCAGATGAGGGTTAAAGTAGGAGTTTGTGACTAACATATGCACACTACTTCACATAAATTGATGACCAACAAGATCCTACTATATAGCACAGTCAAATATATTCAATATCTTGTAATAATCCATAATGGAAAAGAATATTAAGAAGTGTGTGTGTGTGTGTGTATATATATATGTATATATATATGTATATATATATACACAAACACACATATATGTGTATATACATATAACTTAATCACCTTACTGTATACCTGAAACTAACAACATTGTAACCAAATATATTTCAATAAATTATTTAAGAAGTAAAATAAAATATTAATGTCCCACCCCCTGAAAAAGAGTCAACATCTAATCTGGTATTTCACAACACTTTTCCTCTCTCTAGAGGGGCTTCCCTGATAGCTCATGTTGTACAGAATCTTCCAGAAATGCAGGAGACCCCAGTTCAATCCCTGAGTTGGAAAGATCCACTTGAGAAGGGATAGGCTACCCACTCCAGTATTCTTGGGTTTCCCTGGCAGCTCAGCTGGTAAAGAGGTCACTCCTGCAATGCGGGTGACCTGGGTTCGACCCTGGGTTGGGAAGATCCCCTGGAGAAGGGAATCCAGTATTCTGGCCTGGAGAAGTCCATGGACTGTATGGTCCATGGGGTCACAAAGAGTCAGACACAACTGAGTGACTTTCACTTCACTTCACTTCAGGGGATAGACAATCCCCCTTGTTTTCCCCTGGTAAGATGCAGATACCTATTTGGTCTTTGCACATGAAAGGTATGAATGTGTTTTATAGCCAAATAAAGTGTGAAAGCTTGTGACCCTCTCTCCATAAAGGGCACATCACTGAACATGTTTAAGGGCGCCCTTTACCATGAGTACAAACAACCCACATCAGCTGAAATGACTTGACAACCACAAGATGACACCCAGCAGGATACTGTGGAATCAGTGATGACTCAATTTTCTGGGGACACTGATGAACTAGAGTCTTATAGGTGTAAAGACAGGCAAGCGTTGCATTGTGTGTGTGCTTAGTCATGTCAGCTCTTTGCGACCCTTTGGACTGTAGCCTGCCAGGCTCCTCTGTCCACTGGATTTCCCAGGCAAGAATATTGGAATTAGTTCCCAATTATTCCTCCTGGGGATCTTCCCAACCCAGGGATCAAACCCACGCCTCCTGTGTCTCCTACATTGCAGGTAGATCTTTTTCCCGCTGAGCCACAAAAAGTAATGCAAAAAGCTTCATCCATCCACTAGCACTCTGAGTCCAAGCAAGGAAGAATCTTTCTCTTGTGATGTGGTCTCTACATGCGGTCACCGCTGACCATATATGGCAGGAATATTTATCTTGAATGTCCATGTTTAACCCTAACCCTAAGCAAACTAATACTAAGAAATTCACCCCTCAAATTCATACCAAAAGTGAGTCGCTAATTAGAACTCTATCATTCAGATGGCAAAAGGCTTCTGAAGTTTTCTTTTAATTCTTCGAGTCAGATGGAAGTTATAAACAGCCACATAGACAAGCTCTTAATGTCTTAAGAGGAAGAAAGAAGCATGATGGTATTGCAGGACAAAAACTGTTGTGGTGCAAAATGAAACTGTGACTTAAGTTTAAAATAAAATTATATAAGATCTTACTCATTGAGGCAAAAAAACACAATGTTGCAGTAAATATGTCTATTATCAGCCCAAAATAACTACTAATTGCTGTGTGGATAAGTAGTGGTATGGGTAATTTGGAAAGATATTATTTTGACAAAAAGCTGTTTCTACCACCCTCCATAGGTAATACTCTGACAGACAGGTGAACAAAACACAAGTCTTGCTCTTAAAAGACAAAAAGATTGGCCTAGATGTAGAACTTCCTCTGGTGGCAGAGCAAAAGAGGAAAAAACATAGCTAAAACCCAAATTTCCTTCAAAGTAATTTGGCAACATTAAAGCAGAACAGATGCTAAGTGGCATTTAATAATATCTAATAGCCAATATTTTCTTGGGCTTTCCAAGTGGCTCAGATGGTAAAGAATCCACCTGCAAGGCAAGAGACCTGGGCTCAATTCCTGGTCCAGAAGATCCCCTGGAGAAGGGATTATTTTCTTAAAAGATTAGTGGTTTCCAAAACCATAAGAAAAGTATCAAAATTCATACATAGAAGAATGATTATCTTACTATTGGATGGGAACCATTTTCCTCTCATTAAAAATTTGGTGCAACCTAGACCTCAGTTTTCCCAAGTATTCATTAATAGTAAATTATAGTACATGCCATATGTTATAGGAATAATACATGAAATGAGCCATGAAAAGCTTATGTCCATGCCTGGCACATGTGTGTTCAATAAATGTGAACTATAATTATTATTAAACTATTAGCCTAGACTTCTAAAGTCTCCAGTTTCATTTCCTCTAGTTTGTATTTCACACCATTACAATAATTATTTCTAAAATGCTAATTTGATCATGTGACTCATTCCCTCACCTAAAAGAATATAAGGACTCCCTTCTCCATTGACAGAATAAAACCCAAGGTTTCTTCTACCTGGAAAGTCTTTCTAACATCAACCTCTTTCCCTGGCATATCTTATCACCTGATGACCATGGATGCCCCCTTCTTGGGTTCATTCAGTGTAAGTTCTGCAGAAGGACCATTCCTGACCTGGTCTCCTGTCCCCCAGCTAAGGTGGGAGGACTCTCCTTTGCTGTGATAGCTCAGAGCACAATTCTCTTCAACTACACATTACCATGCATATCTGCCCTTCTTGTTTATTAGCTTTCTCTACCACAAGCCCCATGAGAGCAAACACTGTGTTTTATTCATCTCTGCATCTCTATCTTCTAGAACAGTGTCAGGTCCATAATTGAAACTCAATGCAATGTTTGCTACTAAAATCAATGAGAGCATAAGATCTCCTACAAAGTCCAAGCCATCAGCAGAAATAACAAAGCGCCACAGGAGTGAATGCCACCCAGAGATTAGGGATAATAAAACAAAGGGTAGAACTCATTGAATCCAATTTCATAGAATGCCAGTAGCAGAGATGTGGGGGGACTTCCGAGAGCAACTAGAGCGCTTTATAGCTGAGGAACATCTGGCACATTTTACAAATGAGGCAGTTGACAGGCTTGGATTATCCCATAGTTGCCTCTGAGACCAGACCCAAGACTCATCACTCTACTGGGTGAGATCTCATTCTCTGTAATGCTGCCTGTATTAAACTGCTCCATTAGTTAGCTAGAGTTCTTCTTATGAAAACCAGAAAAATGGGCCAGGAAAGCACTTTGAAAAAGCAAATTATAATCTACTTAATGCATAACCCTTATCTTTAAGTGTGTTCCCAAAACTCAAAATAAGCTCCAAGGAATGCTGGTTCTTTCTAAGACTTTGAGAAGAAAAAAGCATTCTACAATTATATCAGTGGAAAATGCTGCCCGCTCCACAGGCCTATGGGAGATTAGATTAAGGGTTAAGGGTTCTGATAAACTCTGCAGTAAACTGTTTAAAAACTCATTCCAACTAGTCTCAGCCAGAGTCATTTAAACAGAGATCTCTCTTAGAGAAGAGAGATTTGTTTGTTAGTCATTCAATCAGAAAAATGTGGCGGGGGGGAGTAGAGGGGGTATAGCTCAGTGGTAGAGCATTTGACTGCAGAAAAATGTGGGGGAAAAGCTACTAGACAGTCCTTCCTCCTCCACATGCAGATGTCATCATTAGAAGTGGGATGCAGGGCACAGACTGATGGAGGAGACTCTTTGATGTCGCATCCATTGTCTCCCTGGAGCCTAGTCTTCTCACAGTGGATTCTCCTTCCAGACCACATTAAGGAAAAGAAATAAGCCAATCTTTTTAAATAGCATTCTCCATACTAGGGCAATAAAATAGACCAAAATACATAGTCTTGGAAGAGAGATCCAATTCGCTCATTCATTTAACAGAAGTATCCACTTTTAAAAATCAGCTAACAAAGAGAAAGTCCTATACTTAAAACTGTATGACTTCTTGTATTCAAATCTTGAATCAACAATGAAAAATTGCCTAGAGTGCCTTCTATTTTCTGACCAAATTGTTATAAATATTTGAGGTTAACTCTTTTAGAGCAGTTAAGTATGACCTCTGTGAATTGTGCAGGTTAAATTCTCTGAGTCTTACTTCTTTACAAATGCAAGATAAGGCTAATGTTATTTAGCCTGTGATGGGTGGTGACAAAGGTAACATGCCTAAAACACTTAGCATAACAGCCTAGCACTAGTAAACTGAAGTCGCTCAGTCGTGTCCCACTCTTTGTGACCCCGTGGGCATGCTCCTCCACCATGATATTTTCTAAGCAAGAGTACTGGAGGGGGTTGCCATTTCCTTCTCCAGAAGATCTTCTTGACCCAGGGATTGAACCTCGGTCTCTCATTAAAAAGCAACAGAGGTAAGTTGTCATTACTCCATTGGACAGATGAACTCTAATTATGAAAACAAAGCAATACTGATGGCTATATAGTTCAAAGGCAGTACAAGGGAATAGCAAGGTCCCAGGAAGCATAAAGACCAGATCATGCATTGCACCCCTGTTGTTTAATAAGCCCATGACCCTAAACAAGCTATTTAACCCTTCTATGACTGGCTTTTAAAGATTTAAAATGAAGATAATATAAGTACCTGCCTCATAGAGTTGTCAGGTGAACTGAAATTATATGGCTGGTTTATAAAATTATAAAAGCTTAAATATATCTTAGTTTAAAAATTACTTTCACTAATTTTGATTTTTATGACTAATTTTTATTAAGAGTTTCATTATGTAGCCATAACTTGGTAATCAATTTCATACATCCACATTGAAACTGTTAAGAACAAATTCTTGGAAATGAAACTAGTGTATCAAAAGGTATCACCCCCCACACACACACACACAAAATAAAAAATCACATATAAAAGCCTTTGCCAAATCCCTCTTCAGGAAAGCAGTCCTACCAGAAGTGTACAAAAGGAGTCCATTTCCCACAGTTCTGCCAATGCTAGATATTACAGCTTTGCTTTTAGTCATTTTTTTTTTAACTTTTTATGTCTTTGAATACTTAGAAGAAAAGTAACATTTTCTCCCTGTGATTTCATTTTATTTTCTTTGAATACTCAGGACAAGCGTTTGTCACATTTATTTCCCATCTACAGATCTTCTTTGATTAATTTTATCTCCATATGTTCTACTTAGTTTTTCTTTGATCCTCTAATCTTCATTTAGCTTACTTACTGAGCTCTTTATATCCTGGCTCACTTTCATTAAAATATGCTGCCAAAATAATTTTTCAAACATTGTATACATTAATGAGGTCAAATCTCTCAAACTTGCCCTTTCCAATTTCTGCCTTCTGTGGGAGTTTTATAAGGACCTTGTCATCAGAGACTGGATTAAGTCTACTGTATTTTATTCTGGCACTTGAGTGCATCTCTTTGTCCACATATTTAAATCTTTACTATATTGGGAAAGGAGAAGGAGAGAAAAAACAGTGAAGTTGGGAATCTCACTTTTTTTCTGAGTGTTAGGCCAGTTTACCCAAGACTCATTGTCAGATGATTCATTCTCTCCCCACTGATCTCAAAATCTGCCTTATCGTCCACCGTGGGTACACTTGGATCCGACTCGGTGTGGGGGACTGGACATCTCCGGAGGCAGAGATGGAGTACCCAACCTGATCCCTCTCTCCACTCCCCACCACTAGCCTTATTTCCTTGCCTTGAACATCAAGAGACTAGAAACAACAGCGGAGCCTCTCTTTCCCCTACAGCTGCAGGGATGCAGGTGCAGCTGGTCCTCACAAGTCATGGGCAGTTCAGGGCCACGTTTCATGTTAATGCTGCTGTCATCCCTTGCCCGCCCTTGCTAGAGGGCTTATGTGCAAGTCTAAGAGCATCCAACTCTTGGGACATACTCTCCCTTGGGATGAAACCAGCTGCAGCTTTTCTTAAACAAGATCTGCAGCTCACTTCTATCTAACAACTCTTCCTAGAAAGCTCTGGCACATGGGAGGCACTTATTCCTAGTTTCCAGCATAAGGACCCACATATTTTTTCCTTATATATCCTGATTATCATTTCAATGGGAACTGGGGAGTGGGTAGAATGGAACACCTGTGCTCAAGTACCCATCCTGCCAGAAAGCCAAATGGCTTTCTAATTAACACTCGATCCTGTCACTCTTGAATTCCAAGAACAACCCATGCTTGGTAACATGCAGTAAACAACCCATACCCATTACCTTTGATAGCTGCTAAGTACCCTCGGAGTTCTCGCTGAAGTCTGGTACCCTCTGCCTGAAAACACACAAACACAAAGATGCTCAGCATCTTGTTTATATTTTGCATGCAAACATGTACAAAGCCATAAGCTTAGTTATTTTTACCAGAAGCTCATTCTTGAAAGAAAATAAATATGTGAATTCAGACTAAACAAGGTATCCATCACTCTAGATACTTACAGAGATTTTATTCAGCTTAAGAGGGAAAGGACAAGGCAAGTAAGACTTTGCTAAGAATAGAAACTATGACCGACCATACAGCATTCTATACATTCAAGAGCTAGTAAGTCTCTCAATTTTGACACATAGGTTACGATGGTAGGAAACTTACCACCACTGTTCACTGTTTAATATGGTAGCTACTAGCCCAAGGTTGTCAAGTGTTTACAATGTAGCTAGCCCAAATGGAGATGCATTGTAAGTGTAAAATACTCACTGGGTTACAGAGATTTAGTAGCAAAAACATACACACATATGTATATACGTATATCATTAATATATTTAGATAGGCTGTATATTAATACAATATTTTGCATATAATACATTAAACTATATTATCAAGATTCACTATAACTCCTTTCAGTTTTTCTTAAACTGAAGTATCATGCATACTCAGTTGCTCAGTCATGTCCAAGTCTTTGCAACCCATGGACTGTACAGCCCGCGAGCCTTCTCTATCTGAGGAATTTTCCAGGCAAGAATACAGAAGTGGGTTGCTGCGCCGTTCTCTAGGGGATTTTTCAACCCAGGGATCAAACCTGAGTTGGTTTATAATATTGTGTTAGTTTCAGGTGTACAGCATCTTTTCACTTTTTAAAATATGGCCACTAGAAAATTTTAAACTATGAATGTGGTGTGCGTTATATCCCTACTGGACATCACCAAAATAGAGAAATTGTTAAATTGTAGATTTTGGCCTCTGAATACTTGTTTTGGTTTGGAATGCATTTAGAAACTCAAAGACTCTGAGATTAGGATTAGATTTTGGTCTGGAGTTACCCAAGGAAATGTTAATGGTAGTGTGGGGAAGTGAGGTAAGGAGGGAAAGAGAGGTAACTCAAGGTGCACTAAGAAGCAAGTTTCCACAGTGGGCAGCCCTGCCTTAATCCAACTGGGGAACCCTAGGAGACAGACTCAAACACTCTATAGACATCCTAACCAAGGGGCAAGAGAGTTGGGGCAATTAATATAATCTCCTGTTGGACATTGGCTAATGGCTGCTTCTTAAAATGAAAATGAAAGTCACTCAGTCATGTCCAACTCTTGCAACACATGGAATAGTCCATGGAATTCTCCAGGCCAGAATACTGGGATGGGTAGCCTATTCCTTCTCCAGCAGATCTGGCCAACCCAGGAATCGAACCGGGGTCTCCTGCATTGCAGGCGGATTCTTTAACAGCTGAGCTATCAAAGGAGTCCAAAGGCTGCTTCTGGGGAACATGAATTCCCCATTACGTCCACACAGGGGCAGACAGGTCTCCAGCAACCACAGTAAGACCTCAATCGAAGAGTTCTGCTGTTGGCAACTGCAAGTCAGTCTAGTGAGCTCAGAAAAGGCAGGTACTAAAGGCATACAGCTGGGCACCAACACTGTCGTCTATGACACTGCAAGGAAACACACCAAAAAAATGTATTTTAACTGCATAGTCATCGAACAGAAGTACCCAGAACAAGCACACAGAATGACTCCGCCTTGAAAATTAACATGATCACAACTATTTTATAACCTTAACTTGATAGTTAATAATACACTCACTAATACAGTAACTATAACGGTCATAGTCATTTCAACAAGCATTTGTTAGAATTTACCAAAAAGGAATCCCTTAGAAGAAATGAAGTAGCCCTCATAGCCAACAAAACAGTCTGAAATGCCGTACTTGGATGCAATCTAAAAAATGACAGAAAGACCTCTGTTCATTTCCAAGGCAAACCATTCAGTATCACAGTAATCCAAGCCTATGCCTCAACCACTAATGCCAAAGAAGCTGAAGCTGAATGATTCTATGAAGACCTACAACACCTTATAGAACTCACACCCAAAGAAGATGTCCTTTTCATCACAGAGGACTGGAATGGAAAAGTAGGAAGTCGAGAAATACCTGGAGTAACAGGCACATTTGGCCTTGGAGTACAAAATGAAGCAGGGCAAAGGCTAACAAAGAGTTTTTCCAAGAGTACAAACTAGTCATGCTAAACACCCTCTTCCAACAATACAAGAGACAACTCTACACAAGGATATCACCAGATGGTCAATAATGAAATCAGATTGATTATATTCTTTGCAGTTGAAGAAGAAGAAGCTCTATATGGTCAGCAAAAACAAGACGGGGAGCTGACTATGGTTCAGATCATGAACTCCTTATTGCAAAATTCAGACTTAAAGTGAAGAAAGTAGGGAAAAACATGAGGCCATTAAAGTATGACCTAAAATAAATCCCTTGTGATTATATAGTGGAAGTGACAAATAGATTCAAGGGATTAGATCTGATAGACAGAGTGCCTGATGAACTACGGATGGAAGCTCATAACATTGTACAGGAGGCAGTGATCAAGACCATCCCCAAGAGAAAGAAATGCAAAAAAGGCAAAACGGTTGTCTGAGGAGGTCTTACAAATAGCTGAGAGAAGAAGAGAAGCTAAAGACAAAGGAGAAAAGGAAAGATATACCTAACTGAATGCAGAGTTCCAAGAATAACAAGGAGAGATAAGAAAGCCTTCCTCACTGATCAATGCAAAGAATAGAGGAAAACAATAGAATGGGAAAGACTAGAGATCTCTTCAAGAAAATTAGAGATACCAAGAGAACATTTCATGCAAAGATGGGCACAATAAAGGACAGAAACAGTATGAACCTAACAGAAGCAGAAGATATTAAGATAGAGGTGGCAAGAATACACAGAAGAACTAAACAAAAAGATCTTCATGAACCAGATAACCACAATCACTCACCTAGAGCCAGACATCCTGGAATGCAAAGTCAAATGGGCCTTAGGAAGCATCACTACGAACAAAGCTAGTGGAGGTGACAGAATTCCAGTTGAGCTGTTTCAAATCCTAAAAGATGATGCTGTGAAAGTGTTGCACTCAGTATGCCAGCAAATTTGGAAAAACAGCAATGGCCACAGGATTGGAAAAGATCATTTTCATTCCAATCCCAAAGAAAGGCAATGCCAAAGAATGCTCAAACTAACACACGATTGCACTCATCTCACATGCTAGCAAAGTAATACTCGAAATTCTCCAAGTGAGGCTTCAACAGTACATGAACCGAGAACTTCCAAATGTTAAAGCTGGATTTAGAAAAGGCAGAGGAACCAGAGATCAAATTGCCAACATCCGATGGATCATCAAAAGAGCAAGAGAGTTCCAGAAAAACATCTACTTCTGCTTTATTGACTATACCAAAGCCACTGACTATGTGGATCACAACAAACTGGAAAATTCTTCAAAAGATGAGAATACCAGACCACTTGATCTGCCTTCTGAGAAGTCTGTATGCAGGTTAAGAAGAAACAGTTAGAAATGGACATGGAACAACAGACTGGTTCCAAATTGGGAAAGGAGTACATCAAGGCTACATATTGTCATGCTGCTTATTTAATTTATATGCAGAGTACATCTCGCAAAATGCCAGGCTGGATGAAGTACAAGCTGGAATCAAGATTGCAGGGAGAAATAACCTCAGATATGCAGATAACATCACCCTTATGGCAGAAAGCAAGGAGGAACTAGAGTCTCTTGATAAAAGTGAAAGAAAAGTGAAAAATCTTGCTTGAAACTCAACATTCAAAAACTAAAATCATGGTATCTGGACCCATTATTTCATGGCAAATAGATGGGAAACAATGGAAATAGCAAGAGACTTTATTTTCTTGGGCTCTGCAGATGGTGACTGCAGCCATGAAATTAAAAGACGCTTTCTCCTTGGGAGAAAAGTTATGACCAACTTAGACAGCATATTAAAAAGCAGAGACACTACTTTGTCGACAAAGGTCCATCTAGTCAGAGCTATGGTTTTTCGAGTAGTTATTTGTAGATGTGAGAGTTGGACCATAAAGAAACTGAGCACCAAAGAATTGATGCTTTTGAACTGTGGTGTTGGAGAAGACTCTTGAGAGTCCCTTGGACTGCAAGGAGATCACACCAGTCAATCCTAAAGGAAATCAGTCCTGAGTATTCATTGGAAGGACTGATGTTGAAGCTGAGGCTCCAATACTTTGGCCATCCGATCCTAAGAACCAACTCTTTAGAAAAGACCCTGATGCTGGCAAAGACGAAAGGCAGGAGGAGAAGGGAATGACAGAGGATGAGATGGTCGGATGGCATCACCAACTCTATGGACATGAGTTTGAATGAGTTCCAGGAGTTGGTGATGGACAAGGAAGCCTGGAGTGCTGCAGTCCATGGGGTCACAAAAAGTCAGACAGGACTGAAAGAATGAGCTGAGCTGAACCAAAAAGGAAGAGGATGAAGAGGGAAAAATCGACTTCCTTCAGTAAATTACAATCTCGTAGAAGAACTAAAATATCTATTGCAAAAACTGCATCTCAAAGCAGATTATGTTAACTCTGAATAGTCATCCAGAGCAACTGGGAGTATAAAAGAAAGATAAAATGCCCAGTGCATTTAAAAATAAATAATGATTAATACAAATAAACTCTTTTTAAAAAAGTGTTTAAGACCATGCTGGACTCCAAAATAAGTTCTGGAAGAGAATAGTTTCCTAGATGTTACAATGCAGGTACAGTGGCATTATTTCTCTAAAATCTATGTAAAACTCTGGTGAGATTTTCTTTACCTGCCTTAAGCTCAAGCTATTTCTGCAATTCTGTAAATCCAGGTATTACCAGATGAAAGTTTAATGTTAAGTCATTTGTTAGCACATATAAACTTCAACATGAATGGTGCTATTCAGAATGGCAACACAGAAATAATCAGTTCTAAACAACTGACTCCCTTAATTGTGGCTCATTATGGCTGAATATGAAAACTCTAGGTTTCCTTTGTCCTTCTGAGCCATTCAGAAATACAGTGTGAAAGCAAGCACAAGCTTCTTTCCTGAAAGAAACTGCCACAAGCTAGATGGTTGAATGGCATCAACAACTCAATGGACATGAGTTTGAGCAAGCTCCGGGAGTTGGTGATGGATAGGGAAGCCTGGCGTGCTGCAGTCCAGTCAGACACAACTGAGCAACTGAACAACAACAACAATAGTGGCTTTCCAAAACATCAAAGTATAGTGTAAAACTGTAGGCAAATGATAAGGAGAATGTTAATGATAAACACTTGGGTAAAGGTAGAAGCTAAGAAGGATCCAGAGAAGAAACAGGTAGAGTCAAGCCAAGGTCCCCAACATGAACATGAAGAGAATTTGAGGAAAATAGAAGGAGGTCTTTTCCAGCTGATTATCTATTTTGTGACAGGTACTGTGTTAGACTCTAAGTATACAAAATAATGAAAAGATACTGTTTGGGGAGATTTTATTGTCACATCTACACTGCACCTCCCTACCAGATCTCCTTGGGTGAGGATTATAATTCCTGACCCATCAACATCAAGCTTGGTCATGGGACTTGACTTGGTTAATGAAATGTGAGTGGAAGTGCCACGTGGTACTTCTGAGCAGAAGGTGTATGAGCCATCACATACTCTTACCATGTCTTTTCCCCTTTAGTATGAGCCCCATAATGTTCCAGACTGGGGTTGCTTTTCCAGCCCGGATCTCAGAGTGAAGGGAAGATGAAGAACACATCCGTGTACGTTTTCATGAGTGAGAAACAAACCTGTTCTTAAAGGTCAACGAGGTATTGCCACCACGGCATTACCTACCGTAAAGAGCTTGATCCAATGGTTCGCCATTAAGGGCGGAAATGCAGAAAAGCAGAGGAGGTTGAAATCTAACAATAACAACAAAAAAAAGCCAGTGGAGTTCCTGAGCAGAAAAGCATTAAAGTTATTTACAGAAACATTTCAGAAAGGAACTCAACTTGAAAAGATGAGGGACAAAGTGCATGGTTTAGCAAATGGAGCTTGAGAAGCAGTCATGTAATTGACAGAGGTAGCATAGTACACAGAGAGGACAGCAGGGTCAGAATCATTTGTCACAACAGATGGCAGATTACTTAGAGAAAATAATATGTGAACTCAGATATGTGATTTACCCAGGCAGATCTAGAACCAGGCTGATCTAAAGCCTACGTCCTAAAAGAGGCAATTAAGAAGGTATGACTCCCCTAAGGCCACATTTTTCAAAATAAGTAAGTGTAGACTTTGGGGGTATTTAATGGTTTGTCTAGGGCACTTTTAGCCACAAAATAAAACTAAAACATCTCTGTGGAACATCCATTTATTTAGGTTGGAGGAAGCTAATGGAGAAATCATTATTTTGCCACCACTAAGCCACCTTGTTATGATGTAGAATGAAAAACTGCATAGAGATGAAACAGAACTTCACAGACGTCTCCTGTCTTCAGACATCTGCTTTAGGGCTCTGCTCTACTGCTCCTTCCCTAGAAGAATGCAAGAAGTACTTAGCTAAGGCAGGCCTCACGTCTCACCCAGAAGCATGCTCTCCCTGGAAGAAGTAATACAAAGCCAACCAGAGTAAACGATGGTTCTGAGTTACCATGATTGCTCGGAGTACCTAGAAACAATAAAAGGACAGTGTGGAAGGGCATTCTTTTCCCAAATATTTAAGGAATAAAGCATGCTAAATTAAGTCCACAATTAAGTCTCTGCCTTTTCTTTGAGCACTAGAAAGACAATGAAATATTCAGGTTCTAATCTACACACTGAATTCATCTAGCCCAATGGGGTCAATAAAAAATGTTTTAAATAAATTAAGAATCCCAGGAGAAATGTTAAATATTTTGAGTGGAAGAAAGTTCAAACTATATAATAATGGCTTAACTAGGTGAGTTCAATTTAACTAGATAAACTGGAAGCCAATTTAAATAACTTTATTCCTTGCCAATTATTAACATTCCTAATTTTCCCCATGAGTATCAAGGTTCATAAAGCATTTGGTAATAACCATACTGAATTTCATATAAAGTTCTGCCTGAGTTGAAAGACTAAAAGTCTCCGGAGAGAAATTTTTCACCTACCATATGTCACAGAGTAGTTCTTTTCCACAAAACCTATTGCATAATAAAATTTATGCATTATTATTCTATCTGAATCACAAGTAAGGTTTAAATGAGAAATAAATTCTTATAGCACTGCCCAGATTTCACTGAATCTAAAGTTCATTCTACATTCCTCTGAAAATTTCCATTTCAATAATTCATCCTCAAATTATGTATTGTGCATGTTTATGTGTACAGAAAAGAGACTCAAAATTCCACAACCTTGAGAATTTTTCCTGCTATTTCTTAATATTGTTATCAACAGGACAAGATAAAGTTATTACTCTAATTCTTGGTCACACTCTCCTCAGGGTTTATGGGCAAGTGAATCTTATTATAATTAAGTTGTCTGCATTGCCTACTAATACTCCTATTTGGAAAAGATCCAAGAAGGATTCACCACCCACCTGGCATATAGCATAATAACATGGCCTTGGTGTTACTCAGAGGTTCTTCATTTTTTCAAATGAATCATTTATCAGTGTCAGGAGCATCTGCCTCTCAAGCCCAGAAGGTCCCCCAGGCCTCACTTTCTTCCCACACAGCCTGAGGGAGTGACTTGTTTCTCCCTCCTCATTAAAGCTACTTCCACCCACTCCCTCCCTTGAGTGTCACACCCTCACAGGGCTGGGGAGAAGAAAGCTGTCTCCTCAGTCTTCTGTTTCCTGGCTATCCTGAAAAACAACCCAGGCTCATTTTGGGTTTCATCATGAAGCCACCAAGAATTAATAGGCAAGCAAAAGTATGCATCGTTTTAAAAGCTTACAAAGGTCTGAGAATCGTTGCTTCATTAAAAAAAAAGAAATTCCCTTTTTTCTCTTGCTAAGTGGTCTCTTGAAGCTGTTGTTTTCTTCCCCTAGTCCTGTGAGCACCTCTCATGGTAATCTGCCTCTAAGGATTAGACTTAAGTATAAAATCTAATTAAATAGCTAGAGAAAGAATGCAGTAGGCACACCACTATGGAAGGTTTCAGATATCTGTTACCCAATACAAAGAAATTACATTTCATATCTAATTAAATGTGTTTCCAAGTTGTTTTACATCAGATTGGCCCTCAGAAACACCAATTTCTTAATTATTTGTTTATATGTCTTCAGGGGAGGGGAGGGCAGAGAAGGGTGTCCAAACCCAGACAGGCTGGGCTCTTGGGCAGTTCTCACGTAAGTCTCTCTTCAGCATCTCGGACAGCTCTCAGACTCAGCTATTCTTCAACTTTCAAGAGTTAATGGCTGCAGTGTCAAAGGACCAGCTGTAAAGGCTACCACATCAAAGTTTCCTACTGCACTTTGGTAAGTGCAAAGAAGTGTTACAGACAGATTTCCTACAAGTTGAGCCAGGTTCCTGGTAAGGAAAGCTACTGCAGACTAACACTCAAAAATAGTGTCTCAGTTTTCCTATAACTATGGCAAACTGTCTCTGGGTATTGGGCTTAAAAACAGGACTGCATTAAGCTATGATGAATAACATTTGAAGATCAGTGTCATGTATTTTACTGTTTAGGTACATTAAATTCCAAAGCACTAAAATGATATTATATGTACTTATGCTTAGGACTTCTGGAGCCAATACAGAGGTAAAATTTTGTTAGCTCACTTTTGACCCAGTTACTTTTGCCCAAAAGAAAGAAGACGAATGTGAGACATTAATTTTACCAGATTGTATATACAATTCATAGAATTAATTAACTAAACTCATGGCAACAGTGTCTATAAATTCAGGGGCACAATGCCCCATACTAGAATACCATGTGCATGACACCTTTGTTCAGGGAATATATACCACTGTGTCCCCAAGTGTACTTGCAAAACCAAATCCAGTGCATTTTATTTGCAAGATTATACAGGTCTAGCTAAACATCTTAAGGCAACAGGTATGTAGTACCTATTAAACAAGCAATATTTTGTTGAATTGACTTGTCAAAATATGGTAAATGTAATACTGATTTATATTTAGAGGTAGCTTTTGTTTTAAAAATAGGGGGAAAAAAGCAAGCAGCATCCACGAGACAGAAACATTTTTATTAAATATCCTTTTTAACTAAGAAATGGTGAGTTGATGATTAAAAAGGAGTCCAGGTAGAAGGCCAACAGCACTAGCAGATGTATAAAACCTGTATCTGAAGACATATAACTTCAAAAATCATGAACATAACAATAAGTCCTATCTGTTCACCTGTGATCATGAACCTATAGAAGTTCCCAGAGTTACATTATTATTTTTGTCCTTTGCTGACATTATTTTTTCTCCTGAAAAGGCTAAGTAACACATCAAAATTAAAACTGGCTCAATTTCTCAGAGCTCAGACAGGTTAACTCAATCTTAAAAGTAATGTGAGTACATTTTGTGATCATTTTTGAAGCTGAGAAGATAATTAGATTATCAAGGAGATGAGAGTTAATGGAGTCGTGATCAGCAACTTGATGAACAGATGACTAATAATGTCTGAATCCACTTATGATCAAAGACCACATTAGGCTGCTCAACACCCCAGGCACTCTTGGTTTACTGAGAAATAGTGCACTATTCTGACAAGTTCAGGTTCCGATTCAGTTGGAAGATGAGAGCATTTCAAAGGTAAAAGCAGCAGGATCTCAGGAATATACATTTTTTGCTTCCTTGCTTTGAGCTCTTTGTAGTTACAGGAGCTCTCATTAAGAAACTAGCATTGATTTCATAAACCGATTTCTTTATTTTTAAAAATTTCTTTTGCAAATCTTCATGCAAAAAATACAAGATAAACAGGAGACTGGAGTGCATTTTGAAATCACATTTCTGGGATGATAGCAGTAGGGGGTGGTACACAGAAGGAAGAGAGACATCAAAGAGGACATCTCAGCTTCTATGGTTTTATCCAAGATTCATGGCCCAATTTCCAGCTATCCTTGTCAGCATCCCCAAGAGCACCTATGATCTGAAAACCAAATCAAATAACTTTTGCCTTTCAACAAAGTAAAATTAGAAAGCTAGCTAGCAATTACACGTACCATTTTCCATCTATTTCCCTTAAGCCAACTAACTTGAGTTTATACAGATCTCTACTCTGATCTTTTGGATCAGAGTTACTCTATTGTGTGTTCAAGGAGATAGACTGCCTAGTTAGAACTGTTAAACTCACCACAGCAGGCAGGCCAGATATTGACATAGTTATATATTATTTTTCTAAACATGTACCCACAGGTTATGATCAATCAAATAACTGAGAAACTCTCTCAAAAGTTGTTATTAAGAAGAAATATTTTAACTTTTGGAAAATATTTGCACACTAAGATGGTTTTCAGTATTATGGAATTCTCATAGAAACTTAAAGTTAACCAGAAAAAGCAGTAAACTTTATTTCCAGAGACACAGACATATATGAATTCTCTTAAAATATATTGTGCAATTATTGAGTGCAAACTTTAATGGAAACCAAGTATAAATGCAAGCAACAAGAGTCAACATTTCTCTCAGAAGTTGCTTGGAAGAAATTAACTGGTATCAATTAATGAACTGATAAGCTAAGTCGCTTCAGTTATGTCCGACTCTTTGCAACCGCATGGATGGTAGCCCACCAGGCTCCTCTGTCCATGAGATTATCCATGCAAGAATAAACTGGAGTGGGTTGCCATTTCCTTCTCCAGGGGATCTTCCTGACCCAGGGATCAAACCTGTGTTCCTTACATCTCCTGCATTGGCAGGTGGGTTCTGTATCATTGGCACCACCTGGAAATATATCAATGCCTATGGTCAAAATATTATCTAATCACAGAAGAGTGAGCTTGTTCTAAAACACAATGCATGAAAACAATAACTACAAATTGGAGAATGTAACTGGGATTCAAGGACTGAATAACATTCTGCATAATTACAATGACTTACTACATTGTGACTAAAACTAAATAAAGCTCTTAGAAGATGGAAAATACTGTACATACCAGCTGATAATTATGGAGTAGCATGGAACTAGGGCAGCTTCAAAATTCAGGGAGGGGACCAGAGTCTTTCTCTAGTCTTGATAACTCAGGTTAGAATCAAGTCCAGGCAATGTGAGACACTCTCCGAGGGCTATTTTGCTGCCAAAAATTAAGATCAAAGAGATAAAGTGGATGACAATGAAGGGAGGCTTTGATATTGAATGAGGGAGGAGGCATGGAAAATCTAAGACAAAGGGTGAATGCAGAGATATGTGTGACAAGCACGGATATACTAATCAAGAACCTAGCAGGTGCTAGAGAACATAGAAGATTTCTTTAATGACTGCAACAGTTTCCTTTCCTTTAAACATTTTATAATCCAATGAGGATATAGACGCGCACCTAAAATAACTTTCATATTAAAAAAAAATTGAACAAGAGCTATTGGATAAACTAAAAAAAAAAAATGCACTCTGGAGGACACAGAGAAAGAGAGAGCCTGGCTGAGGAGACTGGACAGACATGGGAGAAGAAATATCTTGTAAGTTGACCTTAAGCAAAGGTGGGACTTGAACATACGGAGATGGCAGGTCAGGCAAGGATAGTTCAATCATAACAAAGCATCTGCCGTGGAGAAAGTGGAAGAACAGCTTGGAAGCTAACAGGCCAGGCCCTAAATAACACCATCAGACATAGGAACAACCAATTATTCCTTTTTATATCATGGTTACCTGTGTGACAAAGAAATAGTTCTAGGATATCTGCTCAAGAAAATCGCAGAATTTTTCAGAATGTAAATGTGGTTTGCCATAAATAAAAATTTTATCCACACATTAATACACTGTAGGAGTGCATTTCATATTGACTTTCTTTTTTTCAAACTTCTCTTCTGTAGTTTTTAATTATTTATGGACATATGTCCTAAAAAGTGCCATGAAACTGCTTACAAATATTCACACACTATTCAATACTTCTTCCATTTCAAAAATAAAAACGTGTTCTAGGAACTTGCTCCAAATGATCATTTCTGCCACTAATTCAGCTTCAAGTTTGACAAATGTTTTAAAGCTTACTTGCAAAGCATTAGATTCTGTGCAGAGAAAAAGATGAAAGCAGCCACATAGAACCCCTGGCAGAGGAGAGATCAGTATGAAGACATGACTCCAGCTTCCAGACAGTGGATTATCCTAATAATGAGAATCGCTGGCTGTGGCTCCTCCAAGCTGGAGAGATTGCAACGTCCCATTATCTCTCCCCTTCTTCATCTGTGTTATACCAGATAGGCTGTCACCTGGTGGTGGGTATGGAGAGCTACAGAGAACTTCAGTGGGGACTGAAAAGCCATGGAGATGGGAGCAGGAGTGAGATTCCCCTCCCCTCTCTATGAGATCTAGTCTCAGACTGTGCCTCCATTAGGGCTCCCACATCTGTACTCACTGACATGTTATCAAAGCTGGTTACCTGGTCCCCACCAGCCCCAGGGTTATTAGTTTGTTGCAGTCTGCACATCAGCCACAGGCATGGTATCTTAGTGGGCAAGTTTACAAATAGGAAGAAGAGAACCCAAAGACCTTTCTCTTACTTTGGGACCTTCTCTGGATTCCTTAACACAGCCGTTAGCGGGCACTCCAGTGAACCAACATGAAAGCACCCAACATTCACAGCAGTCATTTCTGCTACTTGTCAGCAGTGCTGGTAAGAAAGGAAAGAAAATAAACCCTCTGGGAAGGAAAGGGTAAAGTCACATCTCATTCTTCCTGCTGGATATTTCTAATCCTTGCTTTCCTTAACACTTGTCCATGGAAAGCCCTGAGTTCTCAGGGGGTGGGAGTGATTCACTTAATTCCCATTTGCTGGACCCTCCTCTCCCTTCCTCCCTGTCCTGAGCTGTTCATAAGATCTAGACCACAAAATCCATGACAATATGGAGTGCAGTGGACAACAAAAGCATATGTACAGACCCTTCAAACAGACTTATGGGCTAACACAAATCAAATAACTTTTAGGAAAATGAGTCTGGCATTAAGAAGAGAATTGGGAGCTGGAATAAGATAAAAGCTAAGCCTCAAACTCAAACACAGACCCATTTCCACCATAAACGAGCAGGGAATATATGAATTACTATAAGGGCTTTTATGATTTTCTTCAAGAGAATTTAAAAGCAAGCCCAAAATATTTGAATACTTTCTAGAACATTTTAGTAGTCTACTATTGATGTAATGCTAATTGAGTATGGTCAGATGACTATAATATAATGCATCAATCCAAAAAAAAAGTTTACTTTATACTATACATAATATCTTTTTGGATTTGAAATATATATACACAGAAAAAAAACAAATCTAGATTTCCTAGGTCAATGCCCTCAGTGAATGTTGCTGTAAGATAATGCCTTCGGGAATGTTCCTGGCAGTTCAGTGGTTAAGACTTTGCTTTTCAACACAGTGGGCATGGGTTTAATCCCTGGTCTGGGAGTTAAAATCCCACCTGTCTCATGGCCAAAAACCCCAAACATAAACCAGAAACAATATTGTAAACAAATTCAATAAAAACTTCAAAAATGGTCCACATCAAAAAAATCTTTAAAGATAATGCCTTCTGCCTTTAGAATAATGATTCACATTAATACTACAAATAGGAGGCTTTGCAGAGGTCACCACAATCTTGACAGATCCTTCATCATTGGTTAATGTTTCTACACAAGGACTATGTCTTTTTCAGCACATGCAGCAGATGGGAAGTGGTCACCAATGTGTACTGGGGAGTAAAGGGACACATTTTTCCCTCTAGCTGCTGCTTCTGAGTATTAATAAATTCAGTCTTCAGCCATTCTGCCCAAACTTTACTATATTTTGATAGAAGATTAATAAACCTGTCTCCTCAACTTCCTCCTACTCCCTCCTTTTATCCTTTTCTCCCTCTATCTACCAACAAGGTTAAGGTTCCCTCCCTCCTTGTGGCATGAAAATGACTATAACATACTCTTTCTGATTAAAGCAAAAAATATCAAAATGAGCATTGACAAATGCAAGATGGTTCTGATTCAAGAGTATTTCCAAAGGGAACCAAAAAGGGTCAGGAGACTCCCTGAGAAATACTATTCCTACATTTCCATTCTGCTCATTTTATTCTTATAAAGTAGAATGCTTGTTCAAGTTTTCCTAAATGTTGAAGTTTTACCTGTATCCTGATATTTGCTAATGATCTTGCCAGAATTTAGGGGCTGTTCTTCAAGAATGATAGCATACTTACTATAGGCTCCACAATATTTAATAACATATATAGTGACAGGAATAGATGGCAGAGCAGTATTAAACTGGCAAAAGTTGATGATTTAGCCAACTGCACTTTTCTCTAATATCAGACAAAAAACAGTCCCCACCTTGTTCAGTCAACAAAGTCCAAAAAGAACAATAAAAATTCACCAGAGTTGGAAAATGCAAAGTACTACCTTACATGAATGCATTCCCGAACTTCATGCTTCCCAAGTTCAGCCTCCTCGGGTACTAAAATATCATACTATAATAAAAAGGATAGAGAAAAAAAATCTAACAGCAGAGAACTAATTAGCTCCACAGGGACACTCTAGACAGGAAGACCAAGTTTCAAAGGAAAGAGTGTAATCCTCAAGTAGGAAAAACTATAAACATGAGTCACTTCTTCTATCCAAATCCTATCCCTTCAAGCAGACATTGGGGACCTCCCTGCAAAGTAACAAGAGCATTGATTGACAAGTTCATCTTTGGGAAGTTGCTGCCATCCAAGTCAATAATCTGCACGAGTGCTGTCTCAGTGCATGAAAAGTGTAAGAGAACTCACCAAATGAGGACATACAGAAACGTGGAGAATCTGTCCTCCGAGAGGAGACTGGGGGCACCTTCTTCTATGGGCCAACATCCAACATTTCTCTAAGAATTCTCTCTTCTACCTTCATAAATCCAAAGTTCTCTATAATATTTAGTGATTTGGACAAGAACTAGTTTTCTCTCTATTACGGCTTTCTTCTCCAACTCCCCTCTCTCTTTCCACATTTTCAGATAGAATGAGATCACTGTCATTCATATTAAATTGAGTTTTTATCTGTCCAACCTTTAGTCTTAGAATGAAATTGGAGATACTCAGGAATGTGCTTTGGTGGAAACTAGTCTACCTGGTTCTACCTGCTGGATTTTATATCCCCTGTGGGTGAGGAAAAGAAACAGTCTGTCTCCAGTTAGAATGCAGTCAAAAAGTCTGATACATAAATGGAAAAAAAGAAACCTCCAGGGTTAAGGATCTGAAAACAGAAGCAAAGGTGAAAGGTTGTTGCTGACCCACGAAAAGAGGCCAGGATTCTCGGCCTCCAGAAGAGAAGCATTCAATCCGGGGCCAGTGACAAGGCTTGATAGCTCAGCGTTTTTGTGCAATAGAGTTTTATTAAAGTATAAAAGGGATAGAGAAAGCTTCTGAAATATACATCAGAAGGGGGCAGAAAGAGTACCCCCTTGCTAGTGGTGGCAATGGATTAATTACATGCCTTTTAATTAGTTATTACAATGAATCAAAAGAATGTCTCAAGTTCCTGAAAATTTTACCAGACCGACTCCAGCAATTTACATTTTAGGATAACAATATTAGAATTTAACAATAGAAAGTTGCTCCAGACCCACTCCCATAATATACATTCCAAAATACCAGGATTGGTCAGAAGGTTTTCAGAAAGGCGAAACTGTCCTCCAGCCAGATACACTGTTGTATAATCCCTAGTACAACTAGGGAGTTTAAACTGAGTTGTGTAATTGACTAAGACTAAGGAATGTAGAGGGGAAAAAAAGCTTATCCTTTTCTCTTCCTTGAGAATTCCAGACCCCGATCTCCACTTTGAGAGCCCAGACCCCTTTCTCCTCCTTGGGGACCCTGAGCTTCTTCTCAATCTGCTTAGAAATATACTCTCTCAAAGGGAGGGACATAAAACCTGTGCTGATTTTCCATTGCTAAGTTGTCATCACTGATGCCATGCATACTTATCTCTGAAGTCACAGTTTCATCTGTGGACACTGGTGGCTGCAACAAAGGCAGAGAAATAAACCCATGTCTTTACATTGTCCTCATGTCCAAACCCCATTTGCCAAAGTTGGCTGTTCCAGCCCACCTCTAAATTCAATTTTCTACCCTGAGAGGCCCCTGCCTCTTTTTCCTTGACTCTAATGCATACTCTCTACAGGTGATATGCTAGCCACGTATCAAGCCTTAGTGATATAAACAAATAATTTTTTAAATAGCTTATTTATTCATGTGTCTGTTAAACACTGGAGAAGAAAGTGGCAACCCACTCCAGTATTTTTGCCTGGGAAATCCCATGAACAGAGGAACCTGGCAAGGTACAGTCCATGGGGTGGCAAAGAGTCGCACATGACTGAGCGGCTGAGTACCACCACTACTACTACTGTTAAACATGTAGCACCCTAAGAGAGGAACAAATATCACAAATTGTGTTTTTCAATCTTTTTTCATTATCACCATCCTTGAGGAAACGTTTTAGGCATTTTTTTCCTAATCATACCCCTTCATAAAATCTTAATACCACAGATACACTATCAGTATTTATGTGACATATTCTCATAAAAAGAGTACAATATTTTTCATCCAACAAGAACGAGTTTTCTCCTTCTTAAGGAGATGTAATCTCTGTTGAGAATTCGTGATCTTGATGCATGCAGCAACTGAAGTAATTCTGCCAGAAATACTTAACCACTGATAATATTTAGTGGAATATAAATCCCTAAAAAGATCACCTTTCCTTTAGATCAGTAATCTCTATTGAAGAGCTCCAGGAAAGCCAAGTCTCCATCTCCTGAGATTCTAAAACACAAACCTTCTTCCTGCAGTGCCCACTACCTCTTTGCCTTACACAGAAAAAGTCTACAGAATTAACCAGAGTATCCTTCAAGTTAATGCCAAGCCCAATGAATGAGTTCTTTCTTCAACATCAAAGCATCTCATTTACGCACCAAAACACAAAATCAACCCATTTCCCACTCCAGAAACTAGAGAAATGTACTTGCCTCTTGCCGTTTGAAGTTCTGGACATATTCTTCAAACTGTTCATCTTTTGTCTCATCAGCTTTCCCAAGCTTCTGAAGGACCTAGTTCGTGAACAAAACAAAAGGGCGCTATTTACTAATGTTTTCGACAATCTGCGGAAGAAGACTATTGTTTCGCTCTTCTGAGATCTCTCTCTGAGCACTGCTAGTTTTTCTGTTCTGGAAGCATCATGGCTCGGTGCCTTTGGAGCTGGACAGACTTGGATTTTAAGAACAGTTTCACCACCCAAAGGCTGAATGACCTCAAGGAAGAGGTTATATACTGAAATATTTATTTATTCACATATCTTTTCTCCAGTAGGTTGTACATGTCCTAAAGACAAAAACTAGGCCTTGTCTTTTTGTCCAAAGTATCTTTACAATGCTTGATGCATAATAGTTGCTCAATTCTTTGTTAAACTATGAACCAAAGTTATTTGAGGAAAAGTATTAGCCTAGTTCATAGAGATGGTCTTAGAATTACTGGAGCCAGGTACATGGTAAGTTCTCCCCCACCATCTCCTGATAGACCTTCAATCCAATAAATGCTCAAAGGAAGGCCCTGGGATGCACAAGGCCCATATGAAGCACTGGTCATCCAGAAATACATAAATGAATAAAACAAGGCTCCAGGATGTAATCTTAAGAAATGTATTACCTAATGAAGTAGATAAGGCAAGTTTACAAATAAATCAAGACAATGTGTAATAAGCAACATGAGCAGGTGACAAGATGTTAGAAGCAATATCCCTTCAGGGAATGCTGGTGGAGATTATTCAAAATGTGCTGGAATCCAGCAATTCCACTCCTGGGCATATATCTTGACAAAATTGTAATTCAAAGAGATACATGCACCCCAATATTCACTGCAGCACTATTTACAATAGCCAAGAGATCGTAGCAACTTAAATATACATCAACCCATGAATGGATAAAGGAGATGTGGTACATATATACAATGAAATACTACTCAGCAAGAAAAGAGTGAAAAAAAATGCCATTTGCAGCAGCAACATGGATGGCCCTAGAGCGTATCATACTAAGAGAAATAAGAGAAAGAAAATACCATATAATATCACTATGTGTAATCCAAAATATGGCACAAACTTATTTACAGATTTATCTTTATTTGTGCTTATTTACAACACAAACAGAAACAGATTCATAGATATAGGAAACAAACATGGTTACCACAGGGGAAGAAGGAAAGGGGGTGGAAAGTGAAAGTGAATTTGCTTAGTCATGTCCAATTCTTTGTGACCCCATGGACTGTAGCCCACCAGGCTCCTCTGTCCATGGGATTTTCCAGGCAAGAATACTGGAGTGGGTTGCCATTTCCTTCTCCAGGGGATCTTCCTGACCCAGGGATTGAACCCTGGTCTCCCACACCGCAGGCAGACTCTTTACTGTCTGAGCCCAAAGGAGGTAGAGGAGGAATGAATTAGAAATTATGCGTTAGCAGAAACAAATTACCATATATAAAATAGATAAGCAACAAGGTCCTACTGTATAGCACAGGGAACTATATTCAGTGTCTTATAATAAACCATAATGGAAAAGAACATGAAAATATATATATACATATATGAATCACTTTGCTGTACACCAAAAACTAACATAACACTGTAATCAACTACAACTTTAAAAATGTGCTGGGAACTCCTGCAGAAAGGAATGTGGCAGAGTACATTCCAGCCAAGGAAGCAGCCTAAGAAAGACCACTGGAAAAATTATGGTGGACTGGGCATAAGTGGTTCTGTTTTCCTAGAGCACAGGACTGGGTATCAGAAGAAACAGAAGAAATGGTTCTCAGAAACATAGCAGACAGTTACTTTGGGCCACGGCAGAAGGATCCTGAGAGCCACATGGAGATCACTATTTAAGGTTCTCGTATCTAGTATCTAAAACACTGACTTATTTAAGAATTTACAAAAGCTCCATAAACGTTGCCTTCTCAGAATTTGTATTCCCTATAGCACTACCAAATATATTTTCCTGAAGCATAAACATTTGGGCATTAAAACATTTATTCAAACAAAGCACTTTCTATAGCTAAGTTTTAGGGCTTCCCAGCCCACTCAGTGGTAAAGAAGTCACCTACCAACACAAGGTGGATGACATGAGTTGGATGACAAGGTCGGTGACTGACATGAGTTCAGTCCCTGGGTGAGGAAGACCCTGTGGAGAGGGAAATGACAGCCCACGCCAGTTTTCTTGCCAGGAGAATCCTGGGGACAGAGGAGCCTGGTGGGCTACGTTCAATGGGATTACAAGAGTCAGACACAACAGCGACTAAATAACAACAATGGCGAAGTTTTACATCAGCTTATGCTAATTTGTTTCCTAAAAACAAAGATATAACCTTGTACAAATTGAGAATTCCTTAGGCCAATTTAGAATGTCTTAAATAAACCCAAGTATGAAAGCATTTACCTAACAACACAGAGTTCTTGCAGATTCTTCCAAGAGACAAATTTTCTTTGGAGGTAAACAGTAATTATTCTAAGTATGTAACTAAAAAATGATTATTTTATTCTACTCCAGAGCTAATTGTTTATAACATATGCTTATATTCCTTCCTTTCACATTAATAAACAAAGATTTAAAAAAAAAGAAAAGTATACAGACTCACACATATTACTGATTACTCAACTTCACTCAATTTTATATCACAAACCAATATCACATATGAATAATATGAAAGATATATTATTCCTCACTGCAAATTTATTATTTAAACAGAGCTGGATGAATCCAGTAACATAACTTCTAAGAGGACAAATAACCACTCTATCAGCTAATAATCTCTTCTCAGTTAAGAGTTTCTTTGAGAGACAGAGCAGAAAACACTAAATTTTTCAAAGAACTGAGCATTGTAACTAGAGAATAAGCTGATAAGCATAAAAAACATGATCAAACATACATATGGAATAAAGTTAACAGCTGTTATTCTTGGATGGTAAGATTCAGAGTGATTATTATTTTTCTTTATAATTTGCTATATTTGCCATTATTTCCTCAATGGTCATATGTTACTAAAATAATCAGAAAAAAAAGCATAAATATAAATAATCAGGGGGTTATCATACTGATAGCTGTAAGTAAGAGATTTATGTGTTAGATTCTAGTACAAGTGAAAAGATTGTTAGTAACTGGCTGAAAGACCCTCCTCAAAAGAAACCGATGAGTGAATTACTATCAACTGGAAGAAAGATTTCCAAAGGCAGTCCTCAGGACCTGTCTGATTCAGTGGTCCGTGTGTAAAGAGAGGGTTATCAACAGTACTTACTTCACAGTATTGTATGAAACTACCAAGGATACAGGTGGAAAGGCAGAGCTTTGGTGCCTACCATATAATCGTTGCTGTTGCTGTTTAGTCACTGAGTTGTGTGCGACTCTTTTGTGACCCAATGGACTGTAGCCTACCAGGTTCCTCTGTCCATGGGATTTTCCTGGCAAGAATACTGGGATGAGTTTCCATTTCCTCTTCCAGGGGATCTTCCCAACCCAGGGATCAAACTTGCATCTCCTGCACTGGCAAGCAGGTTCTTTTCTACTGAGCCACCAAGGAAGCCCAGCAAATAATTAATGCTCAATAAATATCTACTCTTATTAGAGATATTATCTAACCTGATTAAATAACTTATCAATGGCCTAAACTTACATTGGCAAAAAGCTGGGGAGGATATTGGATATGTTACATGCTGAGAATAAGGATTCATAAAAAGAACTTTAACAACTGAAATGTAACAAGGATAAAATGTAGGTCAAAATATAATTGTCTAAGTACCAGATTTTTGTATTCAACTTTCAACTATAATATAACATGATGGATGTTAAGAATACAAGGTTTCTGCCCTTAAGTAGAAATAAGAAGTAATTTCAGCTGACAGTCAATATGAGTTGACAAAGTGATACTGTTGCCAAACAATCTAACATAATCTCAGACTGCACTAATCAGCATGAGAGAGAGAGGGGAGCAGTCTTGAAAGCCTCTCCGTGGTGGACTAGTTGGTATACACAAAGATACACAGACAACCTTGAGCCAGCTGAAATGGCCCCCAGAAAGGCAGAGAGCTGACACCAAAGGGTAAGAGGCATGTGTGGCACAATTAGTATACTGCAGGTTGGTCGCTGAGTCATGCCCGACCCTTGCAAACCCATGAACTGCAGCCCACCAGGCTCCTCTGTCCATGGAATTCCCCAGGCAAGAATACTGGAAAGGGTAGCCATTCCTTTCTCCAGGGGATCTTTCCAACTTGGGGATCAAACCCCTGTCTCCCCGCATTGCAGGCAGATTCTTTAATTAGTATGTTACCAGGGAGAAAGTACAGCTGTCTTCAGATACCTGAAGAACTAACATAAGGAAGAACGACTGGACTTTTCCCAACAAGAAACCAAGATCACAAACCAGCACAGGGTGACTTCCCTGGTGGTCCAGTGCCTGAGATGCCCCACTCCCAATGCAGGGGGCCCATGCACGAGCCCTGGTCAGGGAACTAGATCCCACATGCCACAACTAAAAATTTGCATGCAGCAACTAAAGATCCCACATGCCTCAATGAAGACCTGGTGAGGTCAAATAAATAAATTAAAAAAAAAAAAAAAACCAACATGGATAGGTAAAAGCTATGTCAAGAAAATGTTTTCACCAAAAATTTCTATCATGTGTTCCTAGAAGTTAAATAGTTTGTTGGTGGAGGTAATGAGCTCACTGTCCTAGAGTTATCTGAGCTTAACCCAGAGTTAGAAGCGCTAGAAAAGGAATTTATTCGTCAAAAAGATGAATGGCATAAGTCATATTTCAAATACCTTCTAATTCTTGAATCCATGATCAGTGTATAATGTTAGGCATTTTCCCTAGAGAAGAATACAAATTTCAATGAATAGAAGGCAGAGAAGAATGTCTGTTTGTTTCTATCTCCGACTGATATTGACTTGCTGAAGACTGCTTGCCAAACCCTGTGGTAGGGACTGCGGAAGAGCGAGCTGCCTTCCCCAGACTGTGGTCATTTGACAGGCTTGAGCAGGGGTGCTACAGTGGAACTAGGGCAGATGGGGCCAGCATGCTAGGCGGCTGGTTGTGGGAAGCCTTCATCTGTAAGACTAAAGACTTCAATCTGCTTGTATAGACCACGGGAAGCCAACAAAGAGCGTCTCTTCCCTGGAGGCAGCTACATGATTAAATTTGTGCTCCTTGGTGACAGTATTAAGGACAGGTTAGAAGAGAAAATGACTAGAAAAGTAAAGCCAGTTAAGGAGCTATTTAAATAGTTTGGGCAATAAATGATAGCTGGAGCTAAGGAACAGATGAAACTAATCCTCGCGAAGCAAACACATAGAAAGAACATCATGTTTTATAGTTTTCTATATACAAGTCTTTTGATTCTTTAGGTAGAAATACTCCTAAGTATTTTATTCTTTTTGTTTCGATGGTGAATGGAATTGTTTCCTTAATTTCTCTTTCTGATTTCTCACTGTTAGTGTATAGGAATGCCAGGGATTTCTGTGTGTTGATTTTATATCCTGAAACTTTGCTATATTCACTGATTAGCTCTAGTAATTTTCTCGTAGAGTCTTTAGGGTTTTCAATATATAGGATCATGTCATCTGCAAACAGAGAGAGTTTTACTTCTTCTTTTCCAATCTGGATTCCTTTGATTTCTTTAACTGCTCTGATTGCTGTGGCCAAGACTTCCAAAACTATGTTGAATAGTAGTGGTGAGAGTGGGCACCCTTGTCTTGTTCCTGATTTCAGGGGGAATGCTTCCAGCTTTTCACCATTGAGGATAATGTTTGCTGTGGGTTTGTCACATATAGCTTTTATTATGTTGAGGTATGTTCCTTCTATTCCTACTTTTTGGAGGGTTTTTATCATAAATGGATGTTGAATTTTGTCAAAGGCTTTCTCTGCATCTATTGAGATAATCATGTGATTTTTATTTTTCAATTTGTTAATGTGGTGTATTACATTGATCGATTTATGAATATTGAAGAATCCTTGCATCCTTGGGATAAAGCCTACTTGATCATGATGTAGAAATCAAGGAGGACACAGATGGAGAAATGTGCCGTGTTCGTGGATTGGAAGAATCAATATAGTGAAAATGAGTATACTACTCAAAGCAATCTACAGATTCAATGCAATTCCTATCAAGCTACCAGAGGTCTTTTTCAAAGAATTAGAACAAATAATTTCTCAATTTGTATGGAAATACAAAAAACCTCGTATAGCCAAAGCAATCTTGAGAAAGAAGAATGGAACTGGCGGAATCAACCTACCTGACTTTAGGCTATACTACAAATCCACAGTCATTAAGACAGTATGGTACTGGCACAAAGACAGAAATATAGATCAATGGAACAGAATAGAAAGCCCAGAGATAAATCCACGCATCTATGGACACCTTATCTTTGACAAAGGAGGCAAGAATATACAATGGAGAAAAGACAACCTCTTTAACAAGTGGTGCTGGGAAAACTGGACAGCCACTTGTAAAAGAATGAAACTAGATCACTTTCTAACACCATACACAAAGATAAACTCAAAATGGATCAAAGATCTAAGCATAAGACCAGAAACTATAAAACTCCTAGAGGATAACATAGGCAAAACACTCTCTGCCATAACCCAAAGTGGGATACTCCATGACCCACCTCCCAGAATATTGGAAATAAAAGCACGAATAAACAAATGGGACCTAATTAAAATTAAAAGCTTTTGCACAACAAAGGAAACTATAAGCAAGGTGAAAAGACAGCCTTCAGAATGGGAGAAAATAATAGCCAATGAAGCAACAGACAAACAATTAATCTCAAAAATATACAAACAACTCCTGCAGCTCCATTCTAGAAAAATAAACAACCCAATTAAAAAGTGGGCCAAAGAACTTAACAGACATTTCTCCAAAGAAGATATAAAAATGGCTAACAAACACATGAAAAGATGCTCAACATCACTCATTATCAGAGAAATGCAAATCAAAACCACAATGAGGTACCACTTTACACCAGTCAGAATGGCTGCCATCCAAAAGTCTACAAGCAATAAATGCTGGAGAGGATGTGGAGAAAAGGGAACCCTCTTACACTGTTGGTGGGAATGCAAACTAGTACAGCCACTATGGAAAACAGTGTGGAGGTTCCTTAAAAAGCTGCAAATAGACCCGCCATATGACCCAGCAATCCCACTGCTGGGCATATACACCGAGGAAACCAGAATTGAAAGAGCCACATGTACCCCAATGTTCATCGCTGCATTGTTTACAATAGCCAAGACATGGAAGCAACCTAGATGCCCATCAACTGACGAATGGATAAGAAAGCTGTGGTACATATATACAATGGAATATTACTCAGCATTAAAAAAAAATTCATTTGAAGCAATTCTACTCAGATGGACGAAACTGGAGCCCATTATCCAGAGTGAAGTAAGCCAGAAGCAAAAACAACAATACAGTATATTAACGCATATATATGGAATTTAGAAAGACGGTAACGAGAACCCAACATGCGAGACAGCAAAAGGAACGCAGATGTATAGAATAGACTCGTGGACTTTGTGGATGAGGGTAAGGGTGGGATGATAAGGGAGAAGGGCATTGAAGCATGTTAATTGTCATGTGTCTAATCAATCGCCAGCCCAGGATTGATGCTCGGGGCTGGTGCAGCGAGGTTTCCCGGGGGGTAGGGAGGAGGGAGGGGGGTTCCGGAGGGGAAGCATATGTAAACCCATGGTGATATCATGACAATGTATGGCAAAAACAATAAAAAAAAAATAAAAAAAAAATAAAGAACATCATGGCTTACGAGACGCAAAGGGTAAGGATAGAGGTGAGTCGAGGATGACCTCATTTTCACTGTGGCAGCTGAGTAGGTTATCTGGTGACAATCAGATGCTCTTCCCAGGGAGATGGGAATGGTTTAGATTCGGGACTGTAAAAGGTAAGAACCAGAAGCACTCAGCAGAAATTCTGGATGGAACCGAAGGCTCAGATGAGGCAGAAACCACTGATGAGTGGTACCCATGTTCAAGCAGTTTCATGATTTTTCCCAGGAGCCTTGACACAGGTAGTAAGATTGATGTGCTACAAAGAAAGTGTCTAAGGCACCAAGGACAATGAAACCTAGAACTGAAATGACAAAAAAAAAAAAAAAAATTATTTTACCTTGTTTAATATCACAATATTTCAAAGTGTGTTTATTATTTAGGTGGCCTTTCTCTTTCACCTCACCACTAGTTATGCTGAAAATACCAATTAAGCCTGAACAGTCTGGCATCACTGATATTATAAGAGGATTACTATATATTCATCCATCTGATACTCAGATTTTGACATCATGACACATCTTCCTCCTCCAGGGGCAAAAGGAAGAAATTCCAAGCCTGGTGCATTTTGGTTTAGGATTTAGGTCTTTAGATGATTTCATCTACACTGACACTTTCCTATTTGGTCACAATAGGATTTCTGTTGTCCCTTTTGTTGCTAAAGGTTTTCAAATGCAAAATAATAGTCTAAGTTGAAGTTGCTTTTTCAAACTTCCTTTCCTTTCAGTGAGATTCTGAAATATTCCTATAGGGCTGACAGGGTGCTTATCTTCTCACTCTCAGCCCTAAGTTCAGAAGTTCTGATCTGATTCCAAAAGACACTATAACGCAGGCAAATTAAAAAATTAAGTAGGAAAGGGACTTCCCTGGCAGCTCAGTGGTTAAGACTTCACCTCCCAGTACAGGTGGTGTGGGTTCTATCCTTGGTGAGAGAGCTAAAATCCCACATGCCTCTGGGCCAAGAAACCAAAACATAAAGTAGAAGCAATACTGTAACAAATTCAATAATGGTCCACATCAAAATCTTTTTAAAAAAATTAAACAGGAAGGAAAAGCAAGACTACGGTAACTTGGACTATTTCAACTAATAAATCTTCTTTCAGGGTCCAAAGCAGTTAGCTGCTCAGCTTAGATTACAATGACTGCTCCAATGATGTGACTCTCACGTACTTCTCTAGAGCAAGTTTTTATGTGTAAAGCATCCAAGTAAAGTCCCTAAAAATTTAGAATTTTTAATTTGGATAGTTTCCTCTTACTGTAAAGCCAAAATTCTAACCAAATTTCAAATTCCCAGAGACCAGTGCAAATTAAATACTGACCTTTATAACAGTAATACTTGCCTTTTATCCATATGTTAAAATTAGGAATGGAAGACTGTGTACACAGCTTTCAAAGAAAGTAGTTGGTATTCAAAATCAAGGGCAAAAATTCACAAGCCTCCATTCCACATGGAAATCCCTTTTTTTAATTAGGGGAAAGACCTAAGCAGATCAAGAAATTTATGACTCTAAACAAGAAAACCAGTCCTGTGATCCAAAGTGGGAAACTGGTAAGAAGAGGGAATGCAGAAATGCAGACAACAAAATAATTCAAGATGAAAGCCATTGTGGGTGTCAGAGACACATTTTTAGCATGGCTTGATACTGGGACGAGGGTGAAGGTTGAAAGAATTCTGCAGGATTGGCCTCCGGGATGCCTGGGAGAGATTCATGTATTTGATTAGGGCTTAGACCAGACAAGCTTCCAACTCTGGGTGAGTCATGCTTCCTTAAACCAGAAAGTCAAAGTAATAATCCTACAATTTAATTAGAATTCTTTAAACAAAGAGATGCCTCTCTCTTCACATTTTCTGTCTTTATTAAAAAGAAGAAGAGCATATCAGATTATGTATACATTACCCACAGAACCCAGGAATCAACTCCATGGGATGACCATGGCTTTTTTTGGATAGAACGCAGAGAGTTGGTCTTCCACCACTGCCCTCGCCCAGGTGATTCACTCAATAATTTGTCTGTATACTCACCTATCCATTTATCGAGTGCTCCCTCTGATGCTGGGCAAAGATCCATAACCTTGGACTGGAGGGGGACCACCAGGTACCTGCAAGCATAGGGTAGCTGCTTGTTCTGAAGGGTCCTATGGGCATGTTTCCCAAACTTCAGGATACTAGTCTCTTGACCTCTTTCAGCATGTGTTGCAAAATCTAAAGTGGCTTTAATGTGCCCTAAATTGAGAGCAACAAGATGAGCCATCCTTTAGTATGATTCAGGTGCCTGTCAACGTCCTGCACCTTGCCCTTCACCTAGTCCTCTGCAGGATGTATTTCTGCACTGCTGTGACATCCACTTCTTGCCCTGGCAGATTTCAACAGTACATTAGCCATCACGTCATCCAAGCCTCTCAAGAGGTTGGCATGAGTCTTCTTGCTAATTCTGGGAAAGACTTTTAGGGAAGTAAATAAGAAGAGATGAGAGAGGAAAGGTTCACAGCCTTCCATCCCACTTGCGTGGCCTTCAGGCTTAAATAGTTTTGAGAATAGCATATGGCAGAGAGAAAATACAAGTCTCAGACATAAGAAGATTTATCACAAGTGGGGTAGGGGCAATCAGGAATTAGAAAGCAGTTTGTCGCTCAGATGGTAAAAAATCTGCCTGCAATGTAGCAGACCCGGGTTCAATCCCTGGGTCAGGAAGATAGCCTGGAGAAGGGAATGGCAATCCACTCCAATATTCTTGCCTGGAGAATTCCATGGACAGAGGAGTCTGACGGGGTACAGACTGCTGGGTCACAAAGAGTCAGACACGACTAAGCAACTAACATTGACTGGCTGGAATGAGAGGAAAGAAAGGTCAGGAACCTGGAAAGGAGATAGAAGTAAGTGAGGTAGGCCCCCAAATGCGGATACAGTAAACACCGGGCAAAGCTGCTCTCCATCAGGGTCTACTTGGTGAGGTATCATGTGTGATTTCTGCTCTCTGCTACCCTCCCCAATCCTTTACAGTTGAGGACATCTTGGTCCTCTGACTTAAAAAAAGTCTTGTTGAAAAAGAAAACTTGAGGAATATTGATGTCGCAAAGATGAATGTATTGTCAGCTTTGGCATCCAACTCCTTCTTCTCTAGGAAACTGGGGTCACCCCTCTGTCCCTCTGGTTGGGTCATGTCATCTCAGAACGACTTTTCTATGAAACCCAATACCTCTAGTATCCAACCCGGAACACAGTATTTACACCAAGATGCAGTGACATAAAAGTCTGCTAAAGGCTTCGAGTCATCATGAAGCTCTAAGAGGGACCAGATTTTCTTTCTCCCATGGCTCCCCCATCAAGGACAGAGCACTATTTAATGCCAATATTGCAGTGATCCTCCAACCTCATTAAATCATTCAAATTAATCCTCATGCTGCTGAGCAACGGGGAGATACTCCTCCATTTACCCTGTGAGAAAATACGCCTGCTAAACCAGTGGCAATCTATCTACAGAGGACCTGGCACGTGGTCATGGCAGCCAGGGTGGTTGCCAGGCCCAGGCACTTCACTGGGGGCAGTCCTGTTCCTGATTCCTTCCTATAGACTCCTCAAGCCATGTTTGTGACCTTGGGTACCAGTTAAAGATGGATTGGCAATTTGAAAACACTGATGTGCAGTACAAATATGAAGGCACATGTTGATTTAGGGGAATCCAAAGTCCACAAAACCATACCCAGGATTTCAGTTGGGAGCTGTGAACTGCCTAAGACAAGAGGGAGCTGATGGGGTAGGACTCAGATGAAAAAGAGAGCCCAGAGAAGTGAGAAAGGACATGTTCTTGCGAAAATGACTCTTGTGAAAATGTCCCCATCTTAATAACTCCTTAATTCCCTTATTAACTATTGTGGACATTTAAAATACATCGAGCACAGTTCCAAAAGCATTCTATCTAAAAATGAATTTAAACAATGGTGGCCTGAATGGGAGGGGAGTTTAGGGGAGATTGGATACCTGTGTATGTATGGCTGGGTCCTTTCCCTCTTCACCTGAAACTGTCACAACATTGTTTGTTAATCAGCTCTACCCCAGTATGGGCTTCTCCAGTAGCTCAGATGCTAAACAATCTGCCTACAATGCAGGAGACCTGGGTTTCATTTCTAGGTTGGAAAGATTCCTTGGAGAAAGGAATGGCAACCCACTGCAGTATTCTTGCCTAGAGATTCCCATGGACAGAGGAGCCTGAGAGGCTATGGGGTCGCAAAGTCAGACACGACCGAGCAACTAACGCTTTCACCTCAATACAAAATAAAAAGTTTTTTAAAAATAAAATAAAAATGAATTTAATCCTTCCAATAATCTTATGAGTTAGGTTATAATGGCTAGCCTCATTTTAGTGATAAGAACACTGAAAACTGGAGGGGTTAAGTAATGGACCACAGTCATAGAACTATATATAACTGAGCTGAGATTTAAGCAGAGAGTTGATTTCAGAGTCAGCTTCCAACCACAAGGCTAAAGACAGCAGCAGGTAAAGAAATATAGCTTTGTGGCTACACTCTTGCCTAGGCAGGTAAGTCATTTTCCACTTTTTTTTTTTTTGCCAAGCATGTGGGGTCTTAGTTCCCCAACCAGGGATCAAACCCACATCCCTTGCGTTAGAAGCATGGTTTCTTAACTACTGGTCTGCCAGGAAAGCCCTTTTTTTTTTTCTCCTTCATTCTATAGTCACTCCCACTGACTGTATATATCACATTGCCAGGGACATCAATATAACAACTGCTGTATCCATACTTACATTAAACGGAACCATCCAACACCATCTCCATCCAAAATAGGTCACTATAGTCATTCAAATACCCTGAGTGAGTGGACATGGGTTATACAAAATATGCATTCTCCCCACTCTACCTTACTTAGAAGCAAAGGTCCAAATGGCTTCAGATTAGCAAAAAGCCTGGGAGGACATCACCTCATTATAAGAGCATTAGAGATCAGACCACAAAGAATGTCTTAGCAACAAGTGATGCAAAAAAATAAAACAAACAAACAAACAAAAAAACCCCAGGTACAGAGGAGTGCAGTATAGCCACTCGTTCTAATAATTTTATCTGTTTATTTAGTTTTTGCTGCACGGGCTTTTCTCTAGTTGCGGCAAGTAGGGTCACTCTCTAGCTGAGGTGGGCCGGCTTCCCATTGTGGTGGCCTCTCTTGTTGCGGAGGCCAGATCCAGGCACGCAGGCTTCAGTAGTTGAAGCACCTGGGCTCAGCAGTTGTGGTCCCAGGGTCTAGAGCACAGGCTGCAATTGCAGGACACGGGCCCAGTTGCCCCGTAGCATGTAGGATCTTCATGGACCAGGGATCCAACCTGGGTCTCCTGCAACGGCAGGTGGATTCTTTACCCTGAGCCACCAAGGAAGCCCTAGCTACTTGTTCAAAGGGTTCTATGGGCAAGCACTTCACTGTTTCCCAAACTTCTGGTGGAAAGAAGGGGATGAACAGATCCTTATGCCAAAGTTTGCACTGAGGGCACTGAATAATATCAGGAAGGACATTGGTCTTCTTCAAACAAACTCTTTTTTTTTAATTAATGATGCCTTTGATAACTTGACCCTTCCTGCCTCACATTGTGAATTAATACAAAGAGAAAGATACAGGGTGCTTAAAGAACTTTAGAAATCACATTCTCAGTAACCTCAGATTAGAATACCAGCCCAGTTTCAGAGGCTTCTTAAACAGGCCCCCAAAAGCCACACAACACACTCCAAATGCCAGGACTCATCATTACCAAGGATTTTAGAGGGACCCATCAGGATGTGACTCAAAGGCAATTTCATTGGTGGTGTTTACCTTTAATGTTTATTGATCCAAAACTGACAATAATCTGATTTTTTAATTTTTATACAAATTGTGGGTTTGAATGGAAATAAAAAAAAGAGAGAGAGAGAGAGATTGCTGAAAACCAAATGGTATTCCAGTTTCTGTAGTCGTTTTCTTAAGATCTGTCAGAAGAAGGAACTCTGAATGGTTTCCTGACCTTTATCCAAAGAGCACGGAATGCAATATGAGGTACTCGGAAACTTGGGTGAGAGAGACGACGCTCTTTATGGCTGTGAGCACTGCCTATCAGAGCACTCGGCCTCCTGAGCACTCAGTTGAAAATACTTCTCACCCGCGAACATGCAATCTCCACAAGATACCAGCAAATCACGCAGCACTCATTATTTCTGCACACATTATTTTGTTTCTACACTTTGATTTTCCATTTTCTGCAGCTATTTTCAAAGTCTGCATGAAGTGAATTACTGAAGAAGAGAAACTACGGACCAGTTTGGAGAAGGCCCACTTTCAGATTTAATCTGAGATTCTGGAGCTGGAATCACCATGCTTGGATGGTTAGCATGGAATATTTTATAATGTTAAACTCAAACTTTGTCTGAATATTTAAAATATCAAGGTTTCAAAGAAATATTGTACTAAGAGTATGCTGCTTTGGGCTCTATCACCAGACCCTTGCCTGGATGGGGGAATACTTTAAGCATAGCTTGGTGTGTAAAAACTAGTGCATAACAGGATGGGTAAGAAGAACACAGTTGTTTTCTGTAGACCTTGAGTGATACTCAGAAAACTTGAATAAGTGGAAGATACTTCTGGTACAGCCTTTGACTGGCTGTTCAGACCGTCTGTAAATACATGCAGACCCTTCTGTGGAGCATACTCTGCACTGATGCCTACAGATCCACACTCCCCCCTCCTCACCTGGTTCAGACCTCTAGGGATTGCACCCAGCCCTGGCCTTCTGGCTTCTGGCTGGAGTCAACCATGGGAATTCAAGGCAGCTGAAGATGGAAGGGCAGCGGCAGAGAGGTTTGGGCACTGGTGCCCCTGGCTGCCTCCCTGCAGCTTGATTGCAGTCGCATCAATCTACCCCCTTTCTTGTGGCCCTTTCAACAATTTCATCTCCTCTAACTTCTGACAACAGCTCCCTCCCCTTCCTCTTTAGGCCTGGAGGTCAAAGATCCCTCGTACCCTTCTAGACCCAGCAGCCTTTCCTATCTCTTGCTGGTTTCCTGTAACCCTCTCCATAAGCCACTGGGCTTCCCAGGTGGCTAATTCAGTTAAGAATCTTCTGGGATGCAAGAGACGGGGTGGGGGGTGGGGGTGGGGGGTGGGGTTTGATCCCTGGGTTGGGAAGATCTCCTGGAGGAGGGCATGGCAACTCACTCCAGTATTCCTGCCTGGAGAATCCCATAGACAGAGGAGCCTGGCAAGCTACAGTCCATGGGGTCGCAAAGAGTCAGAGGTGACTGAGCGACTTTCACTTTCACTTGAAATTCCCAGCTATCCATTCCCAACTCTCCCACTATCAATTTTACCTTCCAACCATGAGCCTTAATGAACAAAAGCAACCCAAAGCGCTTCTAAAATAGCACCACTGCTGCATCACAGTGTGAAAATGGTCTAAAAACAAACCAGCACAATCCATCCTACCAGAAACAATTTGCACGATAAGCAAGTCTAAAGATACTGATTCCACAACAATGGGGTTTTGCCAACAAGGACGCTTTTTAGGAACATTAGCTCTACAGTCAGCAAAGGATAATTCTCTTTAAAAAGTGTTTAGTAGGATGTTTTCAGCCTTATTTTGAAAGCAAATTGTTTTTCCTTTTTAAAGTTTGCAAGACTTTTATCCCTGGCATTTGCACAACATCTTTTCGTCAGTGTTGTTTAGATATTGATTTTTCTCCACTGAGAATTCAAGGTAATCACAACCAAAACCCTGGTAGGCTCATTGAGGAAATTGACAAGATAATTCTACAATTTATATGGAAATGTAGGAGACACAGAATAGTCAAAATCATTTTGAAGAAAGAATAAAAAAAGATGCTACATCCCATGTCAAAGCTCTCTAGAGTCATAAAGTTGAACTTTCAGAATAGAAAACTAAAGCTGGAATGACTCATTTTTGTCATAATAAAAGGATGCTTTCCTTTAAAACCTTTGACCTTGGCACAAAGTAAATTCTTAGCAGAGTAAAAAGTAAACATCACCTGAAAAAAACAGCTTCTATATGTCTTATTCTATGTTTATGGGGAAATCAAATCCCATGCAGGGTCTCTGGTGTAAAATAGAACTCAAAATTCAAAAAAAAATTAGGAGTATACTATGTTCTTAGAAAAATAAATGTCCATGACTCTAAGGCAAAGCCTCTCTCCACAGCCTGCATTCTCATGAGATAATTTCTTTAGATTTTACTGACTGCATTGGTTTCATACTATACTCTATGCAACACTATGGAAGTATTTTTCTGCCTTCTGTTTAAAAAGATCCAGATATGAAACCATTTTGTAAAATGTTGCTTCTTTTCCTTCAACTCCAATGCTCCTGTTAAAGCCATAATTTATAATATATATCATTTGATTAGTTAGCAAATGGAAAGAATACTGCAGTTTGATCAGTATAATGTCCAGAGAAGTAACCTACGAACACGTGCAAATCTTAGTGAACAGCTTTCAAGATTAGTCATCCTGATGAATTTACTAAGCAATAAATATAACTGATTATTTATCTGATGGAGTCCTTCCATCCTATTTACATGTCTTTAAATCCTCACTCCTCAAGTGGATCCGTATAGCAGCAGCAGCAGCCTCACCCAGCAACTTGCTAGAAATGCATAATTTCAGACCTAATTCTGGACCCACTGAATTGAAAACTGCAGTTCTTCAGTATCCCTGGGCTATTCATCCATACATTCAAGTTTGCTGCTCTGAAAATTAAGACTTCGATAGGTACTTCTACAGCTGAATTTAAAAAAAATTAGTCATTATTCTTGGCATTTGCTGTCAATGTAGAAAAAAAATCAAGATCATCAGATTAAAGCCGCAATGATCATAGGATACATCTTGACACTGGTTATTAAAAAGAATGGGCGGGGACTTCCCTGGTGGTCCAGCGGTTGAGAATACACCTTGCAGAGCAGGATGCGAGTTCAATCCTTAGTCAGGGAACTGGGATCCCGTATGCCTCAGAGCAGCTAAGCCCACATGCTGCAACTACTGAAGAGAGTCTGTGCCCCGCGGCGCAAGATCCCGTGTGTCACAGCTAAGACCCGATGCAGCCAAATAAATAAATATTTTTGTAAAAATAAATTAAATGAATATGCATGATCTCTATTCAGCATTTCCTCCATTCTCTTAAAGCAAATGACTGAAAAAAAATTCCAAATGGTTAAATATTCTGGACGGTTCGGTGGGTTCTGGTTGTTTGCAGTTTAATTTGCATTTTAATGAAGTGCTCACAATCAGGTTTTTTATAAAAAGATGATTCCACAAACCGCTCCATAGGAAGCGGAATCATTCTGATTAGTCATGTCTCTGTCCACAATATGTGAATTAAATGCGAGTTTCTGGTTCAGTGATAGTCAACAACTTCAGATATATAAAACAGGAACATCCGTGAAGGCTTTCCTGGCCATCCCCCCAAATAGTAAGTAAGTCATGGCTCAAAAACCCTGATGGGTGCTCATGTCCTTTCATGTGAAAACAACTGAAATCACAAGGACCTCAGCCTCAATGTTCCAAGCAACTCAGACTTCAAGTAAAGAAATTTTGACCTCAAGTCAAAGCTGCAAAATAAAAACAAATCTATTTCTATGTCACATGTCCTAGGGTGGCTTTGTATGTAAAATAATAAATAGGCCTGAACCCAGAAGTCTGCAGGCCATACATCATTTACACAGAACCAGTCTTTGCTTCCTTCTACAAAACCTAATGAACATCAGTGACCAAACGCCCGGTCAGCAGCAGGCTGTGAACGAGACACCGGCTTAGCCCTGTGCATCTCCACAAACACAGATGACCAGTCACCACCTCCTCTGAACATAATTACGGCAAGTGGGGATTTCTCCAGTGGGCTTGCCTGGTGACATAAGTGGTAAAGAACCCGCCTGCCAGTGCAAGAGATATAAGAAACACAAGGGATGTGAGTTTGATCCCTGGGTAGGGAAGATCCCCTGGAGGAGGGCATGGCAACCCACTCCAGTATTCTTGCCTGGAGAATCCCACGGACAAGGGAGCCTGGCAGGCTACAGTCCATGGGATCAAACATGACTGAAGCAACTTAGCACGTGCACACACATCTCCTATCATTGCTTCTTTTTCTCTTCCTTTTCCCTTCTCATCTCTCACTGGGAGCTTCATGATAGACTCATCTGCATAAAATATACTTAAATTAGCTGTAAAAAGCCAATACTAGCAGGAGGAAGCTTCATTTGTTCCCAAACAGAATCCCTGCTTTGTAACTTCTGCCAGGTGCAGCTCACGTTACTGGGATCCATACTATGGCCTCAAAAACTGTCCTGCATGAATAATTCAACAAAAACCAGGCTCAAATAACTGGGGAGGGGGGATCTGCTTCACGACCCAGCTCTGCCAAGTGTAAGCCAAAGCTGTGTCAGCTTTTCCTCTTCTTCTCCACCATAGTAAAGAATCTGCCTGCCATGCAGGAGACCCAGGTTTGATCCCTGGGTTGGGAAGATTCCCTGGAGTAGGAAATGGCAACCCACTCCAGTATTCTTGCCTGAAGAATCCCATGGATAGAAAAGCCTAGTGGGTTACAGTCCATGGGGTCCCAAAGAGCTGGACATGACTGAGTGACTAAGCATGCATGCAATGAAATAAAATCATCTGTGTAGCAAATTCATACCAAGACCTAATCCTTCGCCAGCCCCAAAATCCATTCTCTACAGGTCTCTGCAATCAGCAGGACTGACCCAGTGGACCACCTCACCTATGTTCCTCGGCTCTAGCTTTCTGGGCCTATGGAGGCACCAGCAGGGTAAAAAATTATTTTAAAAAAGGTGGAAAAGGAAGGTCAGGTCTCTGTTTCGTCTTTGAGCTGTTTCTGGCAGTGCTCATGCATGACCTTTCACCCCCATGGCTCCCATCCAGAACCCCCTCCTTTATGACTCCAGCTCTCACTCAATTTGGTGGAACCATCATTCTTCTCTTGCCCCTCAAATCCTAGCAGTGGTTACAGTTTCTTGCTGTTGTTACTGGTCTTTGATGATTCCATTAACACTTCCTCCCTTGTACGGTCTATGCTAAAGCATCTTGAACCATCTGAGCTGAGTCCTATCTCCCACTGGGCCCAGACTGATAGCCCAAGCCCATCTCTGTTCTTTGAATTTCTTTTTATGTTGGAGTACAGCTGCTTTACAATGTTGTGTTAGTCTACTGTACCGCAAAATGAATCAGCTATGCATATACATATATCCCCTCCTTTTTGGATTTCTTGCCCATTTAGGTCACCACAGAGCACTGAGCTCCCTGTGCTAAATAGTTGGCTCTCATTAGTTCTTTATCTTATACTTAGTAGGTCCAGTGTGCCTATTCTGGATCTACTGAGTCGGGGCTGGGGGGCATATTTGCAGATTTAAAGCACATATGCACATATACCTGGTCACAAAAAAACCCTGGTCTCTCAGAATAGATTGCTGAGGGTCCAAATAAGCCATTTTAATATATATCAAGTTGCATGTATTTAAATATATATTACATTGAGTCAAAGTTCTAAAGCTCTAATTGCAAAATAAGCCTGGGTCCTAAGAAGGGTAGTAGATATTTACTCAGATTAAAGCCCTTAAAAGTTGCCCTTGAGAGCTGTCAGAATTTGATTTCTGTAAAATAAAATTTCAGAACTGAAACTGATATAAAGGAAGCCTCCAGGAGGACCAGAAACACATACTCGGAGTCCCACCCTCCAACTCTGTCGGCTGGAGAGGGGTAAGCTCACACTACAGAAGAGGTGGACAGGTCAGAAGGCAGTTGATGGTAAGAATTCGTATCAGAGTCTGCTTTCCTAGATCCCTGTAATACCCAGGAGAAAGAGGAAAATAAAATACCTTTGCACTCTTTTGGGAGGGGCATCTTGAGTCAAAGGGATTGCTCAATACTTCCCAAAAATACTTACTGTCTGTCCTGGGTAAAAAATACAAAGTAGCTCTGTGGTCAGAAATTGGTCAAATTGCAGAGCCCAACAGAAATTTTTTTTAGGTCTTCTCCCCTAAGCTAAAATCAAATGATGTATCCAGAGAAAAAGAAAAACCTCTAAAGCCCTTGTAAAAGGATTTATTGGGTGGATCAACCTATGATGTCATTTAGGTCGCAACCCAATTCTCTGAGGAATTAAAAGCAACTGTCGTTATTTTACAAATCTTTGCAAAACTAGAAATATGACTCTAGAGGCAATTTGAGGTTCATCTATTCCTTTAGATCAATCTCTAAACCTCCCGTACTTCCTTGTAAAATATGGATCTTGGGAAAGCAAAGTCCTTCTTGGAGAAACTTACATTCTTTCCCTGCTCCTCTGAGATGTAAATGTGAAAATACAAATTTCAAGGAGGTTGCTTTTATCAGAAGAAAAGCAAAATGGGGAAAGGTAATTTGGAACTTGGACAAATGAGAAATCTAAAGTGTACGTAAGCTATCCACTGTTGGCATCTAGCTGTTCATTGTGTCTATATGGATGTATTATAAATGTCTCATATTTTTTATGTCTATATGGTATTGCCAGAATTAATTTGTAAAAAAGCTCTATTTAATTGGCCTAAAGAATTTTAAGCTCTTACATAAATTATGTATTCTAAAATTCTTAAACATATAATAAAGACCAAATCAAATACTTTTTAGGTTCACATGATCTGAGAAATCTTTAGTAAATTAAAGCTAGTCTAAATGTGTTAATTTAATTAAAATAGACATGTCCTCAAGGTTATCAACATTACAAATAATGCAGACATATAACTTCTATTCTACTTAGGCTTATTAGGTAAGGTCAAATAAGTTCATGTAATCTCTTACAAATTTTACCAGCAAGAAAAACAGCTTGGATTGATGGCTGATTTTGTTTAATGTCTTATAAAGATTTATGGGTAATATAAATGTAACTGCTAAGAACAAGTAAATTAAATTGATGTAAGTAGGATAAAAAGTTTTGGGGTTAATTTTTCAAATCTTTTCATTAACTTAAAACCTTAAAGTTTACTAAGTTAAATTAAATGATGGATAATCTATTAAATATCCAGATATAAGATAAAATACTAAGAAATTAATTACTGAACATAGGTTTATCCATTTTTGGCTTCCTTTTGCAAAGAAACTAACAGATATTTGGGTTTATTAGCAAACATATTTCATGCCACCCTAAAAAAATTTACTATAAGACAGCATATGTTTCTAGAACTTATAAAAAAAATTGTAAATTTGTCAAGCCATGGAATACTAATATAAGTAACAATTTTAAATTGTTTACCTCTTTATTTTCACTAAAAAGTCAAGTATTTATAAACAGCTCATGCAACTCAATACCAGAAAAATTAACAACCCAATCAAAAACTGGGCCAGAGAACTAAACAGACATTTCTCCAAAGAAGATGTGCAGATGGCTAAGAAACACATGAAAAGATGCTCAACATCACTCACTATCAGAGAAACGCAAATCAAAACCACAATGAGGTATCATCTCACAACGGTCAGAATGGCTGGTATCAAAAAGTCTACTAACAATAAATGCTGGAGAGGATGTGGAGAAAAGGGAACCCTCTTACACTGTTGGTGGGAATGCAAATTAGTACAGCCACCTTGGAGAACAGTATGGAGATTCCTTAAAAAATTGGAAATAAAACTGCCATACGACACAGAAATCCCACTGCTGGGCAAACACACCAAGGAAACCAGAATTGAAAGAGACACGTGTACCCCAATGTTCATCACAGCACGGTTTACAATAGCTAGGACATGGAAGCAATGTAGATGTCCATCGGCAGACGAATGGATAAGAAAGCTGTGGTACATAAACACAATGGAATATTACTTAGCTATTAAAAGGAATGCATTTGAATCAGTTCTAATGAGGTGGATGAAACTGAAGCCTATTATACAAAGTGAAGCAAGTCAGAAAGAAAAACACCAATACAGTATATTAATGCATATATATGGAATTTAGAAAGATGGTAACGATAACCCTATATGTGAGACAGCAAAAGAGACAGAGATTTAAATAACAGACTTTTGGACTCGGTGGGAGAAGGAGAGGGTGGGATGATTTGAGAGAACAGCATTGAAACATGTATATTATTATATGTGAAACAGATTGCCAATCCAGGTTTGACACATGAAACAGGGTGCGCAGGGCCGGTGCACTGGGATGACCCTGAAGGATGGGATGGGGAGGGAGGTGGGAAGGGGGTTCAGGATGGGGACACGTGTACACCCATGGCTGATTTATGTCAATGTATGGCAAAAATGACTACAATATTGTAATTAGCCTCCAATGAAAATAAATAAATAAAAATTTTTAAAAATCAAGTATTTAGGGTTAATAAAATTTCTAATATATATAATTAAAGCTACTACAAACAATAGGGGGAAACCACTGTAAACACGGAAAGTAGAAAATGTATTTTTCAGTAAGAGATGTTATGAGGAATGCAGATACTTTTTTTTTTAAGGGAAAAGAAAGTTATTTTGTCCTACATTAGTTATTTTGGAATGGAGGAAAAAAAGAGAATTTAAATTAAAAGTTGGGAAAAAATAGATTCTTATCTTGTGTAGTCAAGCTTGCTAAAATCAAATAAATTTATTATAAGGGTTATAAAATTAAGCTTTAAAGGCAGTAATGTACTTATATAAAATTAAACCTTACTTTTCTTTCATTCAATGAAAAAACAACTTTTCCTGGATTGTTGGTCTGCTGTTAATGAGAAACTGTACATAGAGATTTTTCATTCCCTTTTAAACGATCTGCCTAGAAAACAAAGACTGAGTTTTATCAAAATAATTTCCTGTATTCCAGCAAAGCAGTCTTAAAAAGACCTCATAAGGTCAATCACTATTCTTGCCATATTTATATAAATAATCAGATCAAGTATAATGCAAACAAATTAGTTTCACTGTTATTATCCTTTTAAAAAAATGGGTATAATTGTAAAGAGAAAAAATATATTTGCACCTTTGGCTATATTAGAGTCTAATTCTATTCATTGTTTTTAAGACTTTGAATATACCTGTAAACTGGACTACATCCTGAATGATTCCAGCTCCCTCAAGTACTTGGCTTCAACTTTCCAAGTGAGCATTTTCAATTTTCTCCCTGCCTTCTGATTTGGAATCACTAGTAGTGCTAGTGATAAAGACCCCACCTGCCAATACAGGAGATGTAAGAGCTGTGGGTTCGGGAAGATTCTCCTGCAGGAGGGCATGGCAACCCACTCCAGTATTCTTGCCTGGAGAGTACCATGGAGAGAGGAGCCTGGAAGAAGCTACATACCACGTGGTCTCAAAGAGTTGGACACAACTGAAGCGACTTGGTCCGCACGCAAAAACAAAGGCTGCACTTAAATCTCCTTGGAAGAGAAAGAACCAGGTCCTCTTCACTACCCAGATGGCAGGCAAACTTTAAAGACTTGAACTTTAGATACAAATCTCCCAGCTGAAGAAGACTCCAGCTAACATCTGCTCCTGTGCCGATCCTGGAGAACTCCAAGTCCAGTGGAAGAGGAAGGAAGAAGCCAACATCAAGGTAGACTGCTTCCTCCCAGGACTTCATACTTTAGCTAATCTTGAAACCCTTTTATCTTCTCTTTCTTTCCTTTACTCTGGCATGGCCTGGTAAGAAATAATTACCATCATTCATATTTTCCAGGCCATTGCTAATCTTTCAGAGCAATGGATTTGTCTTCAAAAAACTTTGATCTGTTCATGATCCTAGAGACCCCCTGGTTTGCCCCATGAACAATCTCTCTTAGGCTCCCAATGTTACTGAAAATTATGATTGACCCTTCTCCCTTAGAAGTCTCTTACAGAGTTTAACTTTTTTAGCCAGAACATCTAGTGCCTTATTCTTACCTTTCTCAGATTATAGCTGCATGTGACAAATAGCTACAAATACCTATGCATATCTCAGTACACTTGCACCCTTAGGTTCTCCTGACTATCTACAGAAGATCTGCCTTTTTTCACTAAAAGATCTCACCAAGAGTATCCATCTTTGCAAGGTAATCAGAACAGCTCTTTATTTCAAACTGGGAGAAAATTAACTGACTGCTGGCTTGAACAAGCACCATGAATAGTACAGTCTTACAGGAGACAGTTTGTGCCCCCAAGGTTTGTCTTTGTGATGGTTATCATCCTCTTTGGGCTCATGAATGCCTGCGTTTCACACAGCCCAGAAACGCCTCTTAACTTATCTAACTGTGCCCCTAGTACAAACAAAGACACCTCATTGGTTGACTTCCCTGGATTTACATACTTGATGGACATATTTCCCTGGTTAGGAGTGAATGTAAATGAGAATGCAATCAGGAACCTCTCATTAACTCTTGAAAATATTACATAATCCACTGTTCAAGAAATAGCTTCCTGACAGAAATTCTTAAGGCTCTCTGGCTAAAACTGTTCTTAACAATAGGATAGCCCTTGATTTTTTTTTACCTGAGCAAGGAAGTGTCTGAAGTGTACTCTAGATATTGGGAATTATCCTGTTTATAACAGTCATTATAACTGTATCCCTGGGGCATGATATTCTCGCAAAAACTTTAAATGGAGGTTTGCGGCCACTAACCATCAATCAAATAATCTGCCTGAGACTGGAATATCACAAAGAGAATGGCCAACTTCAAAATTGTGCACCTGAAGTCGTGGCCCATGAATATCACAGAGATTAAGCAATAATCTCTTTTTTATTATTGTTAAGTAATAGATTACTAAGCAATAATCTCTTCAATAAGCATTGAAGCTCCAATACTTTGGCCACCTGATGCAAAGAACTGACTCATTGGAAAAGACCCTGATGCTGGGAAAGATTGAAGGCAGGAGGAGAAGGGGACGACAGAGGATGAGATGGTTGGATGGCATCACTGACTTGATGGGCATGAGTTTGAGTAAGCTCCGGAAGTTGGTAACAAACAGGGAAGCCTGGAGTGCTGCAGTCCATGGGGTCACAAAGAGTCGGATACAACTGAGCGACTGAACTGAACTAAGCAATAAAGTCATGATCTACGAATATCACACAAAAGGTCAGCAAAAACTGCAAGAACTGTAGAGCAGTATCTGAGAGTGGTGCTAATGCCTTAAATTTTGACCCCATCCCTCAGTTAGGCTGAGAGTCTGATCAAAAGGGGAAACTGAGACACTAGGCCCAACATTGAGTTACTTGTGCCAAGCCCTACAATAGCAGCCAAGACTTACACCTAACCTAAATGCAGTTTCAACAACCCACAAGATTGTAATCTCAGCTGGTCAGCACTATTGAAGTAATCTACCCCACAGAACCCTGCTGCCACCTTAAGAGGGTGACCTTCCTTCAACAATGCATACTTTGCTAATAAGTTACTTTTTCTGCCCTCTTTCAATCTTTAAAACCTCTCCTTTTCTATAGCTCAGGAGAGCTCCTTTCTATTTGTTAGATGGGACGCCATCCGATTCATGAATCATGCAATAAAGCCAATTTGATCTTTAAATTTACTTGGTTAAATTTTTGTTATTTAATCGGAGAAAAGAGATTCATTAAACATTTAAGAGGTCAAATCTACAAGACATGGTGACTACTAGGTTGCCTAGGGACATTCAGAAAGCTCATTAGTGACTTCATCGCTGAAGCAAATAGTGTATTTCTTGAAACCTTTCTAAGCACAGATCCTAGAGAAAGTCCATCCAAATGAACACACATGGCCCATGGCCCAGAGAAAGGCTTCCACAACACTCAGCTCAAGGGTGGTAAGCAGACAAGCATAGATATTGATGGCTTGGCCTGTCATATGTTACCAGAGGCTTTGCACTATCAAAAAGTGATAAATACCAGGGGACATCTAGCCAAAAATCACTGATCGGGACTCAAAAGACAGATGCAGTCTTGCAATTAGGGCTTCATTTTAAATTTGCATCTTGGTTTATTTAAAGAACTGAAACTTCTCTGGACCTAAAATATGGTCTACGTCGCCAAACTTGCCTTTAAATCTGAAAAAAACATTCTAAACACTTTGATTAAAGCTATTTTTAGCTCTTGGGGTGGAAAGAAAGGCACCATGCCACGAAGGAGGTGGGAGGCTGGTTAGCAAGCATCTGGGTGAGAAAGACGTAAAGCATTTTCTTTTAAAGGAATGTTTGTAGGTTAAGAAATGCTGAACCACATGTTATGTAACAATTTTCACATCTCAAGAAAGTTGCCTTAAAAAGCCCCTAGTGAAGTGAGTGATGAGTGTTAATTCTGTGACACTCGACAATTATATGCGACTCCAGTGACCCCGGTAGTTCAATCTGGGAGGAAAGGATGAAAGAAAATAGCAATATTCATTGTTTTGTAACTGGCACCTATGTGATAAACAGACTTCTGTGTTAAGCAGCTTATTTTGCATTCTTCCATTTGTAGTCACTCCACTTAATTTATCCTGGCAGCCACACACCAACCAGGAAAACAGTGAGAGGGAAGGAAAGCACGTGGATTTCAGAATCCATGAACAGTTTATTTAATGAAAACCTGGAGTCACAGAGGACATGCCCACTACATGTGCATGTTGTCAAAAGGTATAATTCATGTGCTTTCTAGCCTACTCAAGTTCCTCGTGGGCATGGGATATGCAACTTGCCAGCTGCCAGTATTTTGTCACCTGGCCCATGGGCAAACATACTACTGAAATCTCAATCAGGTATCTGACCATATTTTCTCAGCTCCTTTCTTGATTATGACAACAGAAAATGACAGAGTGGTCCAAAGCCTGCTGAATTTACAGCTCCCCCACTCAAGGTAAATATAGATGAAGGACAAAGAGATGCAAATCTAATTTTCTGGCTGGGGAAGGGAAGACAGTGGCTTCTACAGAATATCCTGGAAGAAAACCAGGCTGTGGTTTCAGCTGCTCTGGGTTTCCCAGTGGAATGGGGAGCAGGGATCCCAGAGAGATGCTTAGTGGACCATCACTAATAACTGGCTCAGACGCCCAGCTGGAGCCCTGGGTCACATTAAACAGGAACTAAGGGAAGTTCCACCTTGTGCCTCTGACAAGTGGGAATGTCTGATTACAACAGCTTCATCCGGAGAAAGTTTATGCTACATGCTTTATTGCACTAAAATAAACCCTCATGAAAACCCTGTAAGGAAGGTAGCATTATTGGTCCTAATTTACAGTTGGCCATAGAGGCTTGTAGGTAGGAAATAAATGGCCCAATGTCACATAGCTAAAAAATGATAGAACTAGCACCAGAAACCGAGATGTATGCTTTTAATAACCTATCACTTCATGATGCTGAGCTTGTGAGATGATTTCAAGCCAAGAGACCACACGTTCTTTGCACCTCTGACATCCGTGGCATCTATGCATATGGACAGGTGGCTGGCCAGGTATTCTTAACAAGGTCTTACTTTATTTTATGTCCACTCATAAGGCTCACAGGGCAGGTGCATGGTTATTTCTATGTCAAATCGTAAGCAGGCAAGTCATTTAAGCTCTCCTGCAGTCATCTTTACCACATGGAAATAGGTGCTGAATAATGAACACTAAGTTCTCATCCAGCTTTGATGCGGGGTTGTATAGTAATTACCAACAATCAAGTTATAAACGACCAACACTCGGTTCCCCTCATGAAGCTGGACAGCAGGGCCTATTTCATCCTCTGGAAAGTGTTGTCCTTCCAGCCCAGGGAGGGGCCAGTACATAAGTTGTGATCCACACAGACTCTGTCAAGTAATGCTGAGTGCCAAGCCTGAGCCAAGCATAGTGTCAGGCACTGCGACACAAAGAATGGCCAAGTGCAGGATTCCTGACCTAATCATGTTTACAAGGAAGCAGAGGAGATGAGATAAACTTCCAGAGACAAGTGACTGGCACACAAGTAACCCGAAAGGAAGAAGGAAGGCAGAAGTCCTCTAGCTCAAGGGGCTCTGAACATGTAAATGAAAAATGCTGCCTGCCGCAACAGTTAACAAAGGTGATGCAGCCATTAATTAAGCTGCTACAGCCACACCAGATGGTGAGGGCTGAGACAAATCAGCCTGGGGACAAACTAGCTGCCCTTGGCCATCCCAGTGAGGCACCCTGAGGGGACTCAGGCTGAGAAAGCACAGGATACTGGCCCCAGATAGCTGAGTGCATATCAAAAGAATGATTTCCATGAGTCCAGACGCCTGCATTTGCCCATACACAGAAAACTGTTAAATTCATTTTCTTTACTTAACAGTAATCTTTTTATGCTTGAACTACCTGGTCTTTGTTACAAAAACTCCGACATATCCTGGCTCCTCACTTACCTCTTCTGAGCCGTTCCTCAGCGCTATCTGAGAGGCTCTATCTCAGGCTTAAGTCCTCAGTTTTGTCCACCAAATAAAACATAATTCTCACTCCTAGGTTGTACATATTTTTCAGTGCATGCTAAGTCACTTCAGTTGTGTCGGACTCTATGACCGTATGGACTATAAACTACCAGGTCCCTCTGTCCTTTGGATTCTCCAGGCAAGAATACTGGAGTGGGTTGCCATGCCCTCCTCCAGGGAATTTTCTTGAATGTCCATCTTCCCTAAAATGCAAATGTTGAAGTCCTTACTCTCAAAATAATGGTATTTGATGGAGAAGCCTTTGGGAGGTGATTAGATTTAGATGAGATTACTTCCAAGAGGAGAACCCCCTGATGGGATCAGTACCCTTATACAGAGAGGAAGAGAATGTTACTCTCTGTCTGTCTCTACATGCACCTGCTGGAGGAAAGGCCATGTAAGCACATGGAGAGAAGGCTTCTGCCTACAAGCTAGGAAGAGAGCCCTCACCAGACAGCAAATCTGCCTGCAGCTTGCCCTTGCATGTCTCCAAAACTGAGAGGGTGCTGTTGCTTAAGCTCCTCAGTCCGTGGTGTTTTGTTACAGGAGGCTGAGCTGACTTAGAAGGCTTTGAAGAAGAGATGGGACTTCAGCTGAAGGGACAAGTACAAAATAAAACGAGGAATTTAGATGGGTGGAAACAGAGGTGGGAAGAAAAGAAGTAAATCTTAACGATGAATAGAAAGGACTGAAAGAGAATAATGAAGTAGCTAGGAAGGCAAGCAAGGAGCAACTTGCTTCCAATAAAGAAGGAAAAATACATCCTGTCCAATCCTAAGCAAAACCCATTGACAATTTCAATTCTTACAAACAAACCCTGATATTCAAAAGAAAAAGCCATCACTCCCTGGCAGCATCAGGCAGCTGTCTGACAGGGTGAGTACGAGCTAACTGCTCTGTAGCTTCCTTTTCTCATTAAATCAATTAATTTTAAAACATGCCTCAAATTGATGTCATTTACAGTGCTGTGACAGCATCAAGATGGAATCGCTAGTTCATAAATATTTATTATCACCTACTGACAAAGCAGAAGAGAAGAAAGGGAAACTGAAGAAGCACTTAAAAGCCTCCCACATCATGAACGTGACAGAATTAAGGCAAAGGTACGATTCTCAAAAATACGAAGAGGTGTTAAAACTCACTGCCTAGACTTCTGCAGAAACATTGGCTTGTAAGAAAACATTCAAAGGAGCCATAATTTGATTACAGAAAGTGGAAGAAGAGGAGGGAAAGCAGGGGAGAGGGGCATGGAGAGAAAGCAGAGCTGAGGGGGTAAGAGAAAGGGGAGAAAAAAACAGATGCATCTTTTATTTGTAATTTACTACTTCAAGAAGATGGAGAAGGCAATGGCAACCCACTCCAGTGTTCTTGCCTGGAGAATCCCAGGGACAGAGGAGCCTGGTGAGCTGCCATCTATGGGGTTGCACAGAGTCGGACACGACAGAAGCAACTTAGCAACAGCAACAACTTCAAGAAGACAGCAGCAAAAGGAATAAATAAAGAAAAAACAATGTAAGGGGTGTATCTTCACACTTACCCTTTACCTTCTTTTAAGGGAAAAAGATTCGCTTGAAACAGAATTTAAAGCCATGATTAGTCTCAAAGGCATCTTCCTTGAAGGCTTGTATAAGTTCTTACAAAGCATCACCACCAATATCTGAATTCCACAGTGGTCACTTGAAGTCAGCTACATTCACACCCAGTTGGGAAGTTAATTATTAAGCGTTTCAAGTTTTCCTATTTGAATTAAAATATATTTTCTAAGGAGAAGGCATTAGAAAGAGATTTTTTACACTTATCATTTTATTTATTAGATGCTCACTAAAGACTATTCAAGCTGAATTTAGAAAAGGCAGAGCAACCAGAGACCAAATTGCCAACATCCATTGGATCATTGAAAAAGCAAGAGAATTCTGTAAAAAAAAAAATCTACTTCCACTTTATTGACTATGATAAAGCCTTTGACTGTGTGGATCCCAACAAACTGTAGAAAATTCTTCAAGAGATGGGAATACCAGATCACCTTACCTACCTCCTGAAAAATATGTATGCAGGTCAAGAAGCAACAAATAAAACCAGACATGGAACAATGGATTGGCTCCAAATTGGGAAAGGAATATGTCAAGGCTGTATATTGTCACCCTGCTTATTTACTTATATATAAGCAGAGTACATCATGCAAAATACCAGGCTGGATGATTTACAAGCTGGGATCAAGACTGCCAAGAGAAATATCAATAACCTCAGATATGTAGATGACACCACCCTTATGGCAGAAAGCCAAGAAGAACTAAAGAGCCTCTTGATGAGTGTGAAAGAGGAGCATGAAAAGCTGGCTTAAAACTCAACATTCAAAAAACGAAACTCATGGCATCCGGTCTCATCACTTCATGGCAAACAGATGGGGAAACAATGGAAACAGTGACAGACTTTATATTCTTGGGCTCCAGAATCACTGCAGATGGTGACTGCAGCCATGAAATTAAAAGACGATTGCACCTTGGAAGAAAAGCTATGACCAACCTAGACAGCATATTAAAAAGCAGAGACATTACTTTGCCAACAAAGGTCCATCTAGTTAAATCTATGGTTTTTCAAGTAGTCATGTATGGATGTGAGAGTTGAACTATAAAGAAAGCTGAGTGCTGAAGAATTGATGCTTTTGAACTGTGGTGTTGGAAAAGACTCTTGAGAGTCCCTTGGACTGCAAGGAGATCAAACCAGTCAATCCTAAAGGAAATCAGTCCTGAATATTCATTGGAAGGACTGATGTTGACGCTGAAGTGCCAATACTTTGGCCACCTGATGCAAAGAACTGATTCACTGGAAAAGACCCTGATGCTGGGAAAGATTGATGGCAGGAAGAAAAGGGGACAACAGAGGATGAGATGGTTGGATGGCATCACGGACTAGATGGACATGAGTTTGAGCAAGCTCTAGGAGTTGGTAATGGACAGGGAAGCCTGGCGTGCTGAAGTCCATGGGGTCATAAAGAGTCAGACACGACTGAGGGACTGAACTGAAGGACTGAATGACTGATGATATGAACGTGTTGCATATATGAATGATGAATGGATGAATGAGTTGTAAATGACTGAATAGATGAATGAGTTTACTCAGGGGCAGCTCGTTAACTGCATACAGAAATGCCCCAGAAGAAGTAACAGATCTTTAGGGGAAAGGCTTTTTAATTCAATCTTGTTTCATTGATGTGTTTCAATCATTTATTCTCAAATCCTATTTGAGAAATCAATAGCCCCAAACCAGGAATAAGAACATCATGATCAAATAACTTCATTTCATGGTATTCTGTAAGTATCCACATCATACTTTTCCCAGAAGGCTATGAATTCTGTAAAAGTAAAGGTCTGAGTTAAGGAACTTCCTCAAAATCACAGGACCAAATGGTAACACAGGTGAGATTTGAATCCAGTAATCTGATTCCCAGGGCCTGAGCTTCTTATGCAGTGAGCTGCACAGTCTCTCTTAGAGGCACTCACTATCTATTGGACAAAAGATTTACTTGAATCCATGACCTGAGATTTTAAAACACCTTGAGGGGAGAAATAATACCTTTATTTTTTTTAATGAATCATTATTTGAAAACCATAAAAATAATCCCAAAATAATTAGGAATAAATCTTATTTAGCTATAAATGCTCTATTACAGAAAACATGGAAAGTCAAAAGAAAAGAAAAATATCTTATAATCTCAACAACCACCAAAAACCACCATGAGCATTTGGCATACTTCTTTTTCTACTGAAATGACTCTTTTATATAATTGAAATCTTATTTTCCTTAAAATTAAAATGGCTATATAATTTTATAATCCAACCCACATCTATTTTGGCTGATAAATATAATCTGCATAATATGATCACTAAGAAATAATTTATGGCACCTAAGTCCAAAACCCAGCACAGACTTTATACACAAATACCCTCATCATAATTGCTAAATAAAATGCAATGCAATATAATACATTTTATAAGCAGATAAAGTAATTCTTTTGAATAACCATACACTGAAACAATCTCTAATGCTAGTTAATATTTACTTGTAAGTGGCTTATGTTTGGAGCTTTCTAGATGGCTCAATGGTAAAGAATCTGCCTGCAATGCATGAGACACAGGAGACACGGATTTGACTCCTGGGTTGGGAAGATCCCCTGAAGGAGGATATGTCAACCCACTGCAGTATTCTTCCCTGGGAAGTCTCATGGAGAGAGGAGCCTGGTGGGCTACTGTCCAAAGGGTCACAAAGTGTTGGACACGATGGAGCACAAGTACAACTTCTGTTTATATGTGTATCTGTATCTACACATACTTTAAGTACTGTGTTTCTGTGCTTGTATATGTGTCCTAAAGAAAATAAATACTAGTTCACATCATATGAAGATAGAACCATGTGAGAGAAGTACCTGCATTTGTGCAAAGCCCAGTCAAACAGAAATGGGGGGAGAAGTGTCAGGGGAGTCCAAGTAACATAAAGAATAACAGTGGCAGGGACAGAGTTTCTTTTACTTTCTAATAAATTTCTTCTTTTAAAAATGTATTTATTTATTTATTTGGCTGTGCTGAGTCTTAATTACATCAAGTGGGATGTTTTTTAGTCGTAGCATGTGTGATCTTTATTTGTGGCATGAGGGATCAACCCCGGGACCCCTGCATAAATTGCATGGAGTCTTAGTCACTGAATCACCAAGGAACTTCATCCAATACATGTCTAATAAATAAACTCCATATTCCATTTGATTACATATAAGAATATGGAAAAACGTTTTTAAAAAGAAATTTGCAAAGAGGTCAGAATCCAGAAGGGACATCCCAGGTGGTGCAGTGGTAGAAAACCTGCCTGCCAATGCAGGAGATGCAAGAGACGTGGGTTCCATCCCTGGCTTGAGAAAATCCCCTAGAGGAGGAAATGGCAACCTGGTCCAGTATTCTTGCCTGGAAAACTCCATGGGCAAAGAAGTCTGGAGGGCTACTGTACATGGGGTGGCAAAGAGTCGGACACCACTGAGCAACTAAGCACATATGCACACAGAATCCAGAAAGGTGGGAATAAAAGCCAACCAGGCACAGAGGTCTGACAGGTGGGGAGGTACCAGCAGAATAACTGTTGTGAGAGGCTGGTTATGAGTCCCCATCTGAGAGGGGACCACAGCACCAAAGGGGATAGGAAAGCTGCATGTGTAAGTCTTTTGAGTTGTTCTTACTTTGTTCTTTTTCATTAATATAAGACGGAAGCAATTTCCCTAAAACAGAGAAACAGAAAGTCCCAATTATGCTCCACTTGTAAGGGCACAGGTTCCTTAGAAATAAATTACAGAAACAAATGAAGCACATTTCTTCAATCTAAATGGTAATCCTCCATGACAGCACATATTCTACATAACACTGTGCCTAATGCAAGTGGATGTCCAAGAGATTCTAACACAGCAGCCTGCCTGGAAATTGCCCTAATGAGTCCTGGAAATTGGAGGCCCCAGACTTCAGGCCAGTTTGCAATGTTCAATCAATCCAAAGCAGCGCTGTGGTGGAGAATGCATACTCACAGGAATAACTTTACAGAGAAGATCTTATAATAAGCAATGTGTTCCGTGGATTCCACATTAGCCATGGAGACTAGCTGGTGAGGCCAGTCTTCAAGCTTCAGCTAATCTTTTATTTAGTTTTGGCCATGTCACACAGCATGTAGGATCTTAGTTCCCTGACCAGGTATCAAATCTGCACCCCCTACTATGGAAAAACAGAATCTTAACCACTGGACTACCAAGGAAGTCCCTATGATGCTGATTCGTGAGACAATATATCATCATTGAGAATCCTGCCAGGTCAGCTGAGACCTGATGTCTGTATGAATCAGAAATCAGAAACCACTTATTTTCCATCCAGGGGATGGAGGAGCTGAGAAGTCAAAGGGACACGTGAGAGTTTCAAAGACTAGCAACGGGGAAAGCTACTCCCACACCAGAACTGGAGCGACCCCGGGGCCAAGGTCAGCTGACAGAAGCTGGCACCACTGTTGGCCAGTTCGTGGAAACTGGACCCAGGAAGGACACAGAGCCGCAGCTAAAGGAATCAGCCCACGTGAGGTGGAAGAGAGAGAACTACTCTAGTCTCTCCCTTCACCCTCCATCCTCCACCCTCCAGACAGCCTGGGAAATAGAGATGGAAGCAATTTCCCTAAAACAGAAAAACAAAAAGTCCCAATGCCCAAGGCCAGCCAGAAGCCAACTGACAGAGGCTGGGAAATGGAGCTTCAGGGTCTGGCTCTTCCAATGCAGAGAGCAGAAGAGGGGCAGCATCTGCCCCAGAAAGAGCATTTGAGGATAGGCAGGCTTTTGCATGACATCACAATGTTACCCTTTTCAACTCCAAGAAATTGCTTTCCTGTGATCTGCTTTAGTGTGATGCCATTAGCCTATACCAATAGAATGAAATGCACCATTATCATTAGTAATAATAGCACTGACAAGTACTGGTCCTAAGACTAGTAATCATTGGGACTTTCCTGGCAGTCCAGTGGTTAAGACTCTGAGCTTCCAATGCAGGAGCCACAGGTTTGATCCCTGGTTGGGGAACTAAGATCCCACATGTGGCAGAGTCGAAAAAAAAATTTTTTTAATTAAATTTAATTTTAAAAAAGATTGCTGATCAATCTTTTTATATATTGCTGCTCAATATATAACCAGTAAGTACCCTCTCTTGAAGACCCTGAAGATAATTTTTTCCTCTGTTCTCAGTTATCAAAATGACTTGTAAGTCCCTTAAGTAACAAGGTAGATTCGGGCTTATGGACACTGAATGGCAAGACCACGCTGTGACTCCGCCTCAGTCCTCCTCCACCGTTTCTACTCTTTTTTTCTTTTATTTCTAATATTTGCTATTTTGCACTACTGTAAGCTGATAAATCATTTATGAAACAAGCAGGATAGAAATACATGCACGTATACACACATATGTACACTCGCAGAAGTGTGCATGCATAATGTTGAGCACAGGCTAATGGCAACCATATATAATAGAACATAAATCCAAAGCATGAGATTTGGTTGTGTTGGAAGGTATCACCTCTTCATCTGTCAGTCATGCTGCAACTATTTATTCTCTGTTTTTATTTACTTTTTAATATTGTAAATATTTATGCTTTACTTGGTTGACCTAGCCAATACAGATGTTAATGCTTATGTAGCTGAATCTATCAGTGGTTTTGATTTTATACACTGATTGCATGCTTAGGGAACCTTTTCAGATCTTAAAATCAGATAAATATCCATTGCTATTTCCTCCTGGCTATTTCATGGTTTTTTCTAATTAAAAATATGTAAAGCATAATAGTAATAGTAGGTAATAAGAATAATTACAAATAGCAAACATCATCATCATCATAGTAAACAATTATATGGAACCTAGTTTGTAATACACAAATTTAAACACTCTAAACTATAATTCTAAACAGTAAATAATACAATAACTCATTTAATTCTCACAACTGTCCTAAATAGCCTTTAATACCATTCCAATTTTACAGGAGAGAAGAGAGACATACAGAAGGGAGGGAATTTGAGCAAAGTCACAGAGCCAGGATTTGAACTCATGGAGTAGGAAATCCACTGGCGGCAACCCACTCCAGTATCTTTGCCTGGAAAATTCCGTGGACAGATGAGCCTGATGGGCTACGGTCCATGGGGTCGCCAAGAGTTGGACGCAACTGAGTGCACAGGACAAGGCTGGCTCTTGTGTGCTCTGTCTCTGGGGTGGATTTTGGCAAACAGTGCAAGACACAGATCTGAAAAGCATTTTTTGTATTTCCTAGGTAGCCAGCTAAGAATCCTAGCAACGTGACTGAAACATCCTCATCTCCCATTGTTAGTCAGTGATGTCAACTTTATCAGATATAATCTTATTTTCTCTGACTTCACCTAGGCAAGACAACAGAGATGAAACAGGACCTTGCTATTTCCATTGTGGGTTCCCAGAATCACTAAGGAGGACAACTCAGCAGGTAATCTATCAAATTCACAACTGGAGACTCTGGGCCCATCAGCTCCTGGTGAGGTCCACTCAGCAGGATCCTCAATACACAAGCAAACACTTCTAACAACACTGAAGATTAGAACTCCAGCCAAATTACTGCTCTCTCCTTAGAATTCCTCTAATTACAAGACTCAGGAAACCAAAAAGAGAATCACAATCAGAAGCCGATGTCACTTATAACAAAGAAATGGTTGGCCTGAAAACTGTAACAAACCAGCCATTAAGGCCCACTTACTACAAAAATAAACATTAATGGGACAAATAAAATAATGAGAACAGGGATTACCAACATTATCCTTATGCCTGCCGTAGGTTTATGGGGAAATTTTTATTTACGTCTTCTAGGCTATCTATATTTCTATAATTACCACTCATAACTATTACCTAAATAAAAGGCATTATTAAAACACTTCACAAGGACTGAATAGTGCAAGTAAATCCAGATCCCAACTGTCCCGTTGCATCCTTCCTCTGAAGGACTTGTTCATCCTTCCTCTATGAACGATTGTGCTCTAGGCCCTACTCTGTGTGGAACCTACATCAGATACTGGGGATAGAGAATAAAAAGTGTTTAGTCTTCTCTGCAATGATTTGATTTTTTTAACCTGGAAAATATAGTCATGAACATTTTGTGATAAAATGTCAATTTCATAATGTTTATGCATGTACAAAACAGAGTGAACACGATGTGTCATAGCCAGGATTTGAAGGGAAACCATCAATGGGCAGTGTGATGCTTTTTTCACCTTGCCTGTCACTCCCTACCCCACTGCCAGCCTCTACTACCCACCCTCCCTCTGTTCTTATGTGATGTTCACCTGGAATCAGAACCAGCGAGCAGAGGCACCTCCCCTGCCTGGCCTCGCCAAGCCTGACAGGGATCATGGGTAACTTCTTCCAGCCAGTGCTGTAGTTTTTATGCCTCTTCCCTAAATAACTTTTACAAGGAAACTTGTCCATTGATAAACATTTTATAAGCTTCTGATCCTGACTGCCACTAGAATTTCTAAATCAGCTACTAAAACACCATCACAGAAAGCCTTCCAAGTGGCCATCCAATGCTTGAGAACTCAAAACCTTCCCCAGGAGCCCATATCACTTTGGAAAAGTTTAACAGGAGGTGAAGGAATGGGGAAGGAAGGCAGAAGTGAAATAGAATAAAAAATTTCCTAACATTGAGCTCCACAACTCATACTTGTAATTTTTCTTTATCGGTTCTCCTAGTTCATTGCTTTAGGGCAGAACTAATCCATTCTCCACATTACAGCCCTTCAAATGTTTGATTTAATATCTTCAGATATTAAATTATGGCAATTTTCTTATAATGTGTTGCTGTTCTATCTTCATTATTTTTTCTTGTTTCCATACTTACCCACCTGAGGATACCTAGAATGCACCATTTGGGACCTTCCAGGAAATCATCTGGTTATGAGAATTAGATGCCCAGACAATGCCAATCTTGTTTTATTTATCAAGTGAGAGTACACAGAGAAAAGGCAAAAGGATGGGGCATAGAGGGTTCCTTGGTGTTCTTTTCCATGTCTGTTTCTAAAGAAAAGGTTTAAGAATCAGGGAGAAACCCTAGCCTCATGCTTGAGAGATCTCTGTTTAACTCTTTCCTGGGTCTAGCACAAGCAAAGTGAGTGGCATAACGCAGCATGTGGATATGTACATGGACTTGGAGACATAATGTGGATCCTGCCATGTTAACAGTTGTGTGACCTATGGCAAGACACCCTTTCTGGAATCCGTTTATAAACACAGCTTATAAAATGAAAATGATAAATTCTACCCAATAGGACTACTTTCAGGAACCAAATGAAATAACACAAAGGGTTCACACATAATACACTCAGTAACTAGTAGTCATCATTTCTTGAAGAAGATCTGCTTGGGATTCTGGCTTACCATCTCATTCTCTTCTAATCTTACCATCACATTCTCATCTTTACCAGGGTGTGAGAAAATCTGGAAATAAGATTTTTATATAGAAGAAATAAGCAGAAGATATACTGCTTCCCAGGTGGGTCAATGGTAAAGAATCTGCCTGCCAATGCAGGAGACACTGAAGACATGGGTTCCATTCCTGGGTTGGGAGAATCCCCTGGAGGAGGAAATGGCAACCCATTCCAGTATTCTTGCCTGGAAAATCCCATGGACAGAGGAGCCTAGGAGGCTACAGTCCATGGGGTTGCAAAGAGTTGAACACAACTGAGCTTCCAACACAAAATATTATAACTTAAAAAATGCTATTAAACAAATGACATCCAAAGTTTCATTTAAAAACAAATCAAAAGGAAGGAGATGAAGAGCCCCATGATACATGAATTTCCAAATTTCAAGGTTGTGTGGAAATGAATCATCTCATTCCTGGACTGCTGACTTCCACTATGACTGCAGTCCCAGCCCCATTAGTTACAGGTTTTCCTACTAGACCTCTCTCTTCCATATGCAGATGATAAGCATGGAATCCACTGGAAAGGACAGTCCTCCACTGTAAACTAACCCATTGACATTCTGGCTTATATGCCTTATTCCCTTGGGAGCTTGATTGGCACAAGTCAAATGCAAAGAATTCTGAGACACTGACCAAGGTCCCTGAAAGCAGGAATATCCCTTTTGTGGTTTTGTCCTGAAAACAAGAATTTAGCACAGTGCCTCATACACTGCAGAATGCAATAAACAGTTGCTGAACAAATAGAGGGAAAAGAAAGAGATATACAGGATAGAGAGATAAAAGGACAAAGGAGAGATGAAGGAAAAGGAGAGAAACGAGAAGAAGGAGAAATAATGAATCAGTTAATTAATCTAGTAATACCACTGAAACCTCTTGGAATTGGCCCTATAGCCCTCTCTTGGCAAATTCCAAGGCTTAACATTGGAAATGGGCACAATAACTGTGCCAGCTATGTGGATTCTGCTGTGAACTACAAGAAACACAACTACACAGTGTCCAATAATCAATAGCAGAGATTGGGCTGAGCTCAGTTGCTGACACTGCCATGTAGAACCAGGGAAACCTGTATTTTTATAGGTGTTGCCCTACAAGTAACCTTCAAAATTCTTTCCCAGAGAAAATCACACCCATCACCGCAAAGTCAAAAAGACATTAAGAATAACTCATAGAGAATTATTTATCAGTTCAGTCACTCAGTCATGTCCGACTCTTTGCAACCGCATGGACTGCAGCAGGCCAGGCCTCCCTGTCCATCAGCAACTCCCGGAGTTTACCCAAACTCATGTCCATTAAGTCAGTGATGCCATCCAACCATCTCATCCTCTGTAGTCCCCTTCTTCTCCCACCTTCAATCTTTCCCAGCATCAGGGTCTTTTCAAATGAGTCAGCTCTTCATATCAGTTGGCCAGAAGAATGCAAATCAAATCCACAAGGAAATATTACCTCACACCCTTTATAATGTGTGCATGCAAAGTCACTCAGTCATGTCCGACTCTGTGCAACCCTATGGACAGTAGCCCACCAAGCTCCTCTGTCCATAAGATTCTCCAGGCAAGAACACTGGAGTAAGTTGCCATGCCCTCCTCCAGGCAGTCTTCCCAACCCAGGGATCAAACCCACATCTTCTACATCTCCTGCACTGGCAGGCAGGTTCTTTACCACTAGCACCACCTGGAAAGTCCACCCTTTAGAATGGCTACTACCAAAAAGGCAAAAAAATTTCAAGTGTTGGAGAAGATGTGGAAAAAAGGGAATCCTCATACACTATTGGTGGACAACTAACTGATGTAGCCACTTTGGAGAACAGTAAGAAGAGTCCTCAAAAAATTAAGAATATAAATATCATATGATCTAGCTAGTACACTTCTGTATATTGATCCAAAGGTTATGAAAACACTATTTCAAAAGATATATGCACTTCTATGTTCATCACTGCATTATTTTCAACAGCCAAGATATAAAAGCAACCTAAGCACCTGCTGATGGATGAATGGATAAAGAAGATGTGGTGTATATAGACAACAGAATATTATTCAAGCATAAAAAATGAAATCTTGCTCTTTGAGACAACATGAATGGACTTTGAGTGTATTATGCTAAGTGAAATAAGTAAGATGGATAAAGACAAATATTGTATGATTTCATTTATATGAGGATAAAAAAACAAGTAAACAAATAAAAACATTAATTAACAAACCAAACAGAAACAAATATGTAGATACAAAGAATACAGTAGCAGTAGTAGTTACTGGAGGATATGGGGAGTGGGTGAAATGGGTAAAGGGGTCAACTGTTTGTTGACAGATAGAAAATAAATTTTTGGTGGTGACCACACTGTCATATATGGCTTCCCAGGTTGAGGAGTTGGTAAAGAATTCTCCTACCAGTGCAGGAGATACAAGAAACCTGGGTTCAATCCCTGGGTCAGGAGGATCCCCTGGAGAAGGAAATGGAAACTCACTCCGATATTATTGCCTTGGGAAATCCCAAGGACAGAAGAGTCTGGCAGGCTAGAGTTCACAGAGCTGCAAAGAGTCAGACACAACTGAGCACGTACACACTGTAGTGTACACTGTCATATTTAAGAAATACAGTGTTGTACACATGAAATTTATATAATGTCAAAAACCAATATTATCTCAATAAAAAATAAAATAATTTTTTAAAAAATTTATAAAGAATAACCCAGTGTGCCTATACTTATTAAAACTGGTTCCATTGCCTGCTAAACTGGCAGTCAGTAAATAAATAAGAAGAGACAGTGGCTTTTACGCCCTATCCCCACAGACAAATAATATCTGCTAAAACAAGCCCTCCCCACGAAACAAGGGATGAGAAGTTAGGGTTGCCAGATTTAGCAAACAAAAATATCCACAATATCTGGGCGTACTTATACTTAAAATGTTCACAAACATCTTGAGTTTATGAAAGTTACCTGTTACTAATGATTTACCCAATTTGAATTTTAACTGAAAAATATTTTAAATATTTATGAAGCTATTTAAAATAACAAGAAATCTACTGTATGTCAATATAAATAATATATTTCATGACATTCTGCAGCTTTTTAAATAATATGCTTACAAATTTCTTTACAGTTTGTCATACAAGAACACAGGTGGATTCTCATGTCTACCTTGGCATTCAATCTGTTGAGATACTAGCCTCTGGAAAACTCCACTGTACACCTGTGAAAGTAAAAGAGTGATAAAAACAAAAGCAAAAGTAAAATCTTAGTGTTATTTTGAAAATAATATTGGTCTCACAAAACTACTCAAAAAATCTTTGGTTCAGTCCAAGGCCCTGGACCACACACTTTGAGAGCTGCAACTAACTCCAAGCCACCCAGGGACAAAGAGAAAGACTAGGAAACACCCAGCAGAGGCTGTGTTGATGTCCACGGCTCCTTCTAGCTGGTCAACTGGTCTACATACAGATCGCTATCTATGACAGCAGAGACAGAAATGTCCACTCTTGGCCCCCGTGCAGGGCTGACTCCAGTGGTCACTCTCCTCTGGAACACTGGTTCCCACAGAAACATGACCAGACCCTCTTCACCACCTGTGGCCTTTGCTTTCCCCTCCAGCACCATTCTTCAGAGAACAGTGTCCATAGCCTCAAAGAAGGAATGGGTGACAGCTCCATGCCCAAGCCAATTCCTAAGTTGTTTCTCGACATAATATACCTCAAGAGTAAGCTGTCTTCTGATTGTAGCCGTGGCTACAAAAATTTGTAGCTGTGGGAGAGATACTGTCTTAACTTACATTGAGTGAACAGTTGGTACATGCTGAGGTCTTAAAAAGATAACCTAGAGACTTCCCTGGTGGTCCAGTGGCTAAGACTCTGTGCTCCCAATGCAGGGGGTCAGGGAACTATTCTGCATGCCACAACTAAGACCTGGTACAGCTAAATAAATAATTTTTAAAAAAGATAACTTAATAGCCTACAATTTAAGAAATCCTGATCCAGAACTCTTCTTACAAAAGGCGCAAATACTGTGTAATGTCAATAGGTATATTCCCAGGATCATTCTTTACGGGATAAAGGAATAATCAAAATCAACAAGGGAAGATATGTTTTATATTTACAGCCAAATGTAAAGTAATGACATTAATATCTACATTTAAATTTAACTTTGGACTCCTCTGTCACCAAACCTTTTAAGTAAATAAGGAAAGGGAAGCACAAGAGACCAAGAAAACATGCAATGTAAGACTGGCCCCTGAGTGACCGAAAAAAAAAAATTATGCAAAAAGCTAGCCTAGTGGGAACCTCGAAAAGATTCAGGTGACTTTTGTTGCTCACACCCTCTTGCAGATTTTCAGCAGAGCATTGCTCCAATTCTGCATAAATAAAATACCCTCCTAGACTTTCATCTCAGTTTGGAGGAAACATTTCATTATGAGACATTTCTACTTAATGTTTAAGTCTTTCTCTTCTTAGTGTTAGAGGCCAGAAGACAGATGAAAGAAAATGTAACACATATCAATAGTAAAGGTTCACAACTGTGTTCATGAATTCCCCACAGTGAGCTGCAGAAACAAAAGGGTTTGTATTCCAACGTGTGTGTGAGGCACTACGTCCTATATAACTCCTTCGTAGAAGCTTACTATATCCACCTTTGAATATAGGCTCTGGGAAAAAGCAGAAACTTTAACTGGTTAATTCCCAGATTATTTGATCTTGAACCTCCCTGCTTTTTGCCAACCCCACCTACATATCCTTAGTGTCAAACCCCAGGGTCGCCAGATCCCAAGGGTGTCCTGTGTGATGCCCTGAGTGGATGAACCAGACCTACAGCTGGGGTTGTTTTCCCTCAGCCAGTGGCCTAAGGAGCCTGAGATAATCACCTTCCCATTATTATGTATTATTACCTATTATTACTACCTATGCTGTTATCTAGGCTTCCCTGGTGGCTCAGACAGTAAAGAATCTGCCTACAATGTGGGAGACCTGGGTTCTATCCCTGGGTCGGGAAGATCCCCTGGGTTCTATCCCTGGGTCGGGAAGACATGGCAACCTTCTCCAGTATTCTTGCCTGGAGAATTCCATGGACAGAAGAGCCTGGCTGGCTACAGTTCATGGAGTCACAAAAGTTGGACATGACTAAGCACACAGCACAGGAGGGCATGCTGTTATCCGAGTATGAGAAGTTGCAAGGTAAATGGAATAATGATGTTGCTGGTGCTGATAAGGCTCTGAGAACTGTGGAATAGTTGCACTTGTTCTCAAAAGGAAGTCCCACATCGAATTCCTCTACTTCAAAATCAGTTTACGCCCCAGGCACCTCACCATGTGTATGAGTCTTCACTTAAACCTCAAAAGAGAACTTGGGCCTTCCTGGAGAAATATCATATGCCATCCCTTATATGAGAAATCTAAAAAGAAATGATACAAATGAACTTATTTACAGAATAGAAACAGACTTACAGACTTTGAGAAGAAACTTAGGGTTGCCAGGAGGGAAGGATGGAGAGCAGGGCTAGTTAGAGAGCTGGAGACTGACATGGACACACTGTTATATTTGATATGGATAACCAACAAAGTCCTACTGTACAGCACATGGAACTCTGCTCGATGTCATATGGCAGCCTAGACGGAAGGGGAATTTGAGAGAGAATGGATGCATGTATATGTGGGCCTGAGTCCCCTTGCTGCCCACCTGAAACTATCACAACATTGGTAATAAGCCATGCCTGCATGCTCAGTCTCTTAAGTCATGTCCAGCAATTTGCTACCTCTTGAACTGTAGCTCACCAGGCTCCTCTGTCCATCGGATTTCCCAGGCAAGAATATTGAAGTGGGTTGCCATTTCCTTCTTCAGAGGCTCTTCCTGACTCAGGGATCAAACCCACATCTCCTGCATTGGCAGGTGGATTCTTTACCACTGAACCACCAGGGAAGCCATATACAAAATAAAAGAAATTTAATAAAATAAATGTTCTTTGATGTCATTTTTAAATATTGGGCCTTCTTATGATCAAAGTCAAGACTTATTCAAAGAGACATTTTTTTAATCACACATTATTTTGAATAATCTTAAAATGTGGAACTTAGAATTAGCTAATCCTACTCTGCTTCTTTGATATTTTTAATAAATTCTTTCTCAACCCAAGGAAATGAAATTGACAGTTTAATTCCCACTCATTCATCATTTAACAAATGTTTAATGAGAGCCTAGGGTTTGCCAGGCACCCTCTAGGCACTGAACTGCAAGAGAAGATACAGACAAAATAAACTGCTGCCTTAAGAGAGTTTCAGTTGTGGTTGGAGAGAAGGGAGATGATTTTTAAAATAATAAGTAAAATATATAATTAGTAGAACATGCAATGGGGAAAAAATAAAACAAGAAGGGGGTACTGACAAAGCCTCACAGGAGAATGTGATATGTGAAAAATGTCCAATGTTGTTTTGTAACAGCATTACTGAAGTATAATTGATATACAGAGAACTAGACATAACTGATGTAGACAATTTGATGAGTTTAGACACGTGCAAACACTCTTGCCACCAACACCACAATCAAAGGAACAGACATTCACAACACCTCCCAAAGTTCTCTTGCATCTCTTTTATTTTTTGTTTCATTTTGATAAAAGAGTAAACCCTGCGGACAAATGGGAAGGACTCTCTTGAAGGATGATGCTGTAGGGCAAAAGTCAGGAGGTACCACAGGATACAGTGTGTTTGGATAGGAGTGAGTCAGGGGAAGAGGAAAGAGACTGTAGAAGTAGAAGACAAGTCATAAGGGGCTTTGGGGCCTTTTCAAGGACTCTGGCTTTCTTTTTCAATGAGATAAAAAATGCCCTGGATCATCCGGAACACAGGAAAGCCATGATGTGATGCACATTTAACAGGAACAACCAGATGGTTGTACAAAGAAGAGGTTACAGTATAGCAAGAGAAGAATCAAGGGACAGTTGAAAGGCTCTGCAGTAACTCAGGCAAGACACTAGGGTGGTGTAGCAGAGGAGGTGGTGCCAAATAGCAGGATTCTAGATCTATTTTAGAATTTGAACAAAGATTAGACTAGCTGAGGGACTGGGTGAAGAGTGTGAAAGAGAGGAATCAAAGATGAGGGGTCAAGTGTTTAGACTGAGCAACCCGAAAGCTGAGCGTTTGCTGAGATGAGAAAGACTACATGAGAAGGCTTAGGGAATGAGCTGGGGATCCCAGTTTTGCATGCATTAAGTTTGAGATGCTATCAGACAGCCAAGGACACAGATCAAAGAAGCTGGAGTTCAGGAGAGAGGTCAAGACTGAAAATAATACTTGGGGGTATCTGCACATAAATGGTATTTAAAAATATGAGATTGGATGATGTCCACACCAAGCAAATACTGTAGAGCTAAAATAAAAGAAGTTTGAGACTTCCCTGGTAGTCCAGTTGTTAAGACTCCGCCCATCAAATGCAGGGGGCATGGGTTCGATCCCTGGTCAGGGAACAAAGATCCCACATGCTGCTTACCCCAAGTCAAAAAGAAAGGAAGAAATACACATTAAAAATAAATAGATACAATCTATCCATTAATTTTTTTTAAAGAAAAGAAGTTCAAGGGCTGAGTCATGTGGAAAGCCAAATGAAGAAAATATTTCAAGGATAAATGAATGATAAACTGTGTCAAATTGTTCTAAGAGGGAGAGTAGGGTGATGCCCGAAACCTGACCACTGAATTAAACATGTGGAAGTAACAGACGACCTTAACAAGAGCAGTGTAGCTGGCATGATCAGGTAGAAAGCCTGATTAGAGTGGGTTCAAAAAAGAAGAAGAGAAATGAAAAACACATAGATCAGCAGTTAGCAATGTGTGGTCCACACACCCTTGGTGAGGGGTCCTCAAGAACTTTCAATGGGTCCTCAGAATCAAAAATATCTTCACCCTTATTCTCTCATGAGGGTGCTATGCTGTGCTAGTTGCTCAGTCATGTCCAACTCTTTGTGACCCCAAGGACTGTAACCTGCCAGGCTCCTCTGTCCAAGGGGATTCTTCAGACAAGAAAACTGGAGTGGGTTGCCACGCCCTCCTTCAGAGGATCCTTCCAACCCAGGGATCAAACCCAGGTCTCCTGCACTTCAGGCGGATTCTTTACCAGCTGAGCCACCAGGGAAGCCCAAGAGTACTGGAGTGTGTAGCCTACTCCTTCTCCAGGGGAACTTCCTGACCCAGGAATTGAACCGGGGTCTCCTGCATTGCAGGCAGATTCTTTACCAGTTGACTGATCAGGGAAGCCTCCAAAATCACCAGTAGCTCTAGCAGAGAGCGAATAACTATTGTAAAATACTCCTAGAGTCTTCTCTGTGAAGTGATGACTTATTTCTCAAGGAGAAAATCATTACCAGAGCCTTGTCCTAGAACAGTGAAAGTAGAAGGAGTTTTTTCCAGAGACTCCAAGATATGTGATGTCATATTTGCTCTGACAGCTAATAAAATGTGAATTCTTATGCTTTGCATTTTTCTGCTTCAATTTCTAATATGGGAAATATCAATGAATATAATCCAAATAAATCACAACTCTTTGGGGTCATCAATTGTTTTTAAGAGCACCAAATGGTATAGAGATCAAAAAGTCTGAGAACCACAGATATATATAGGTAGATAGAGAGATAGATACTAAAAGTGGGAATGAAAGAGTATTCCATGCTGCATCTTTTCCCAATCCCACTGTCTGATGTAAGTGAGCTGTATGCATTTCTTAAACTACTAATCAGCCATCAGCTTGAGAGGACAAGAGGCCCTAGGAGTTGGCATATGGCAAAGCTATAGCCCAAAGGGACATGCTGGAGGAGACACGGGGCATAGTCAAAAGCAGATTTGGTGTGATCTGTGACTGTTTGAAAGGCTCTACTATGAAAAAACTCTTTATTCAGGACCTGAATTTAAAATGCATATGATCGTCTCATACTCAAGCACAACTCTGCATATGGATACCAACTCTCTTTGTCATCATTATATTTTTGTCTAAGGGGAAATTTAGCTTAGAATGGTTCTCCATACATAATAGTAAACAATGCATTGGCAATTACATGGTTTATTACTAAGGGGAATAGGGAATTCTTTTCATAAAATATCAAAGCTAACAGAATCATCACTGTCCTATTTCCTCATTCTCAAAGATGATATTCATCAAATCGGCCCTTCACTCAAAGCATCCGAGAGCCCAAGATGACATTTCTGTATCTCAGTGTAGAAAAAAGAATATAGACTTGAGAGCTCCATAGACTTGGGTTCCACCACTTCCTAGCTGAATGACTTGGCAAGTTACTTAACTTCTCTGAGATTTCATTCCTCACCTATAAAACACAGATTTCAGAAATTCCTGAAGGTCAAAATAAGCAACTTTACAAATCGCTTAATAGAGTCAAGCAAATGATAGATATGAAATGGTAGATTTATTTTTTTAGTATTTCAGTAATAGATAACAAGATATACCTTTAAAACAGTGAAACTAAAATGTCAGGATACACTTACAATAAGCAAAAAAAAAATACAATAAAGGATTTGCAGGGAAAACACATATGTAAATATTCATAATGAAGCTTCCCGTATCCTCTGAGGATGAGGACATACTCTATTAGGTCTTATGCAAGAAACATTTATTGAATCCGGGAGTACTGAAGAGGATAAGTCAGAGTACTTTAAATTAGTACTTGCAATAGGAAGAACAAATCTGACTCCATATTGGACCTGTCTCTTTAACCTTTGTATTCTATTGCTCTTGCTACGAGTTAAGAATGTTGCCTATAGCCTGAAATATACAGACAGTCCAATCTCAAGGCTCTAAACTTTAAAGATATAACACTTTAATATTCAAATAGAGATTAAAAAGCTGCAGAACAGAGAATAACATTTGTCTTGCTGGAAGTTTGTTGGAATATTTTGACCTGACCTATGCGGACAGCAGCAAGAATAAAGGATTGTGATACCAAGAAGTTGGCAACAACCAACTACACTCCTTCCCCTTTCAGTATAAAAGAAGCATGAATTCTAACTTGGGGAAGATGGTTCTTTGGGACGCTAGTCCACCATCTTCTCAGTCTTCTGACTTTCTGAATAAAGTTGCAGTCCCTTACCTCAGCAACCCATCTCTCAATTTACTGGCCTGTTGTGAGGCAAGCAGTATGAGCTTGAACTCAGTAACATTTGCTGGCCATTAAGTCCTGTGATCTTCTTTAAATGAGTAACAACCCTTGAAAGCTGTCCCTAAAGAATTCCCCCTCCCACCATCACCACTTCCACATTCCTCAGCTCACTGAGTCCTGTTCTATCATGACAAAGTTAGAAATGGGACTGTCACTATGTTCTGAGGGTTTAGAAACTGAGCCTCATCTGCCTGAATCCATTAAAAATGAATGACTTGATTATGACCAATTTATTTTTACATGTACACTTGTTTTTAAACATTTTTAGAATCATTTAAATCCCATTTATTTTTATATATTTGGTGTGTTTCAATCCATCACAGGCATTATCCTTTTGATGTTCTTATCTTGATGCCTCAGGTTACTGGGAGCTTTTTTGAGTTGCCACCTCAGTCCTTTGAAAGTGACCTAAAGTCTTAGATGCTTCCTTGTTTTCAAGGATGACAAGATATTCCAGACTCATCATGTACATTTCCTACCCACATGCAGAGTCAGCTATTTCTTCAAGGAGTCCTGGCAGTAAGAAATTTCAATAGGAAATGGTTCTTTTTCATAAGATATGGGTTGTTCTTGCATAGATGTCTCTGCTTCTAAGTCTCTTCATCAGACAGCAGTATACCCCTCCATATGTGGTCTTACTCATCTCATGAGGTGTCTCTGCAGGCAGATAACTCATTTACTAATACTAATACCAGTCCATGAGGGACTCTCCTCTGCAGGCAATTACTCTGCCAAAAATTAAAGCTCCAGACAGACTTTTCTTTCTCTGGTGGGTAATTCTTGGCATTCAACTGTGAATCACGGTGTAGCACAGAGGTGGGAAAGGACCTCCTGGAGCTTTGGAAGGCCAGGTATGTGAGGAGAGAACTGGGAAATTAATATTCATGGGCAGCAAGCTTCTTGGAAATTTTCCCCCTCGACCCTCTTGGGTGCACAGTCTGACTCCACTGCTGCTTCGGCACAGACCTGAGCAGATGGAGCTGTGTCCTCACAACTTCTACCTAAATAAAGTGGCCATTACATAAATGTCTGGGCTTGAATCCAGTGTGCGAGGGCATATGTGTAATTTTTTTTTTTCTAAATAGACCCCAGGTCTACATTTTCCCCCTCATGCCTCAGGTTTGAGACTGAAATTTCCTCTCCCTTCCAAGTAAGAATCACGAAATACTCATCTTGGAATTCTCCATGACAACTAGGGGAGACGGCAATTTCCAACTCTGGAAGCAGCAAGCTACATGATCAAACACTCAGACTTCTAAGTCAGTGACTCACAATCACAATAATAACAACAACCATTCCCACAATTATTTATTGGATGGCAGTTTAAATGAGGAGCTGTATCTAATTTCTTTTCACAACAGTGCTATGAAATAGAGACCCCTGTTATTCCCGTTTTGTTATGAGGAATCTGAGAATCTGTGAGGCCATGGGGCACACAGCTATCAAGACACAGTCCAGAGATTTAAGGGCTTCCCGGGTGGTTCAGTAAAGAATCCACCTGCCAAGCAGGAGATGCCGTTTCGATGCCTGGGTCAGGAAGATCCCCAGGAGAAGGAAATGGAAACCCACTCCAATAATCTTGCCTGGGAAATCCAATGGACAGAGGAGCCTGGTAGGCTACAGTCCATGGGGTCACAAAAAAGTTGGACATGACTGAGCAACTAAACAGCAAGACCAACCAGTGATTTAAGTGCACTAACTGACTCTAACCTCCAGGCCCTGAGCCATTACTCTTTAGGAAAGAGTAAACAAACTTTCTTCCAGGTGGCATGAAAGAGGAGATATAAGGTGATTGCTAGCTTTCAGATGGATGGGAGGAGAGTCAAATAAATGCTGCTAACTATGGCAAGGCACTCATGGAGCTCTTGCAAAGATAAGGATGCCCTTGATGGTGAAAGCAAGCCATGAGATCATCAGTGATACCAGGTCCTGCAAACACACACCTGGCTTAAGAAAAATACAGTCTTTATACACATAAGAATACTGAAAGAAACAATGTGATAAATGTGCTTTACACTAGACTTTGATGCTGTTTTACATATCACAGACCCAAATTTAGCCTGAACTTTTAATACATGGATCTGTTAAACAGGTTCACCGTCCACTGTGTCAGTGGAATTTTCCTGTCTGCTCTAAAAGGCTATTTAAATGCAATGAGGGCTATTTCTGAACATCCTTCATCATTTAAGTACCATATACACCAGAATTTCTAAATCTCAATAATGCTTCAGTACTGATTATTTCTCCTGATGGGAAAATTAAATATAAATATATGCTTAACTACGGAATCTGGCCACACAGAGGATTTTACTTATATAATCCTTAAACCAGAGGACAGTGAAATTGCAGTTGTCATGGGAGATTTTTTTCTTAAGCTTCCTCTATTTGCACTGAGTTAATATTCTCCCATTTATTTTTTTAACTGAAGTATAGTTAACTTACAATGTTGTATTAGTTTCAAGTGTACAGCAAATGATTCAGTTATACACACACACACTCTTTCAAATTCTTTTACTAAAAGATATTGAGTAGTTTCCTGTGCTATACACAGTAGGTGCTTACTTTTCATCCATTTTATATAGAGTAGTGTGTATATGTTATCCAAAATCCTAATGTATCCATCTTCTCTTTCCTTCCCCTCTGGTAACCATAAATTATTTTCAATATCTGAGAGTCTATTTCCATTTTGTAAACAAGTTCATTTGGGCCATATTTTAGGTTCCATATATAAGTGATATCATATATTTGTCTCTCTTGTCTGACTTACTTCACTTAATATGATAATCTCTAGGTCCATCCACCTGATGTGAAGAACTGACTCACTGGAAAAGACTTAGATGCTTGAAAAAGACCCTGATGCTTGAAAAATACCCTGATGCTGGGAAAGATTGAAGGCAGGAGGAGAAAGGGATGACAGAGGATGAGATGGTTGGATGGCATCACCAATTCAATGGACATGAGTTTGAGCAAGTTGGTGATGGACAGGGAAGCCTGGGGTGCTATATAGTCCATGGGGTCGCAAAGAGTCGGACACGATTAAGCGACTGAACTGACTGATAGAGATCCATCCACATTTCTTCTGAAATTAGCTTTCAACTTCTTTATGACCTTTTAAATCATCTCATCCTACAAATAATGACACAATACATTAAATAATGCCTAAAAGATAGCTGTATCAAGTCCAGACATGGAACTAAAATATGCCCATTACTTCCAAGTACAGAAGAAAACCATCCTATAAATTTCAAAATGTGGAACATTTTTATTATGGAAAAATTTCAAAATACACATAAGTAGACATAATAGCATAGAAAGCCCACACATACCCATCACCTAGCTCTGTCATTCTTGGGTCATGTGTCCATCCCATTCTCATCAGAATTTTTTAAAAGGCGTTCTTTGAGCAAAACAAAGAACTGTTTTGCTCAAAAAACTGTTACACACTGTTTCTTGGCCTTTTGGCTAAGATCCAGTGAAAAACAAACGTCACATTAAAATACCAGTGGAGTCTGAAATTGGTATTTTATAACAGCATGAAATAAAGTGACAATATCAGACTTTAGTCTTGTGGTACCCATCATGGGGTATCTTAAAACAAGAGCATCTGCTCAATTTCAAAACTACTCTAGATAGTAACTCACACTTGCAACAAATGAAGATGTGAAAGTGCTAAATGCTAGTGAGTCAGCTCTAAGGAACACTGATCTTTTCTTGTACATTTACTGCATTCATGTGAAAATACAAAGCCCAAGATGGAAAGAGTAGTCTGGAGCCAACACCACATACATGATGAAAGCATGTGACCCAAACCAGGAAAATAAATATGTAAGTGGTCTGCATCCTACCACACCAGCGTTAACACCGCAGCTCCCAAATTTTGCTTCTCGTCATCCTCATCCCTGCCATTACCATTTATGGCTGATCTACTTTACCCTACATCCTGTGCTAAGCACTTCACAGATCTCTTTAATCTCCAGCAAAATAAGCACTTTAATCATCAATTTGCAGATGGAGAAATGAAGGCTTAGAGAGATTAGATTACTTGTTCAGCAGAGTCTTGATTATAAACCAGGTCCTCCTGACTTCAAAATCGGCATTCTTTTCCTATAACATATTTTGGTTCCAAACATTCACCCAAACATCATTAATGTAAACACACACACATATGCACACACACACAAATAAAATCCTCACCTCTTCTGAATCTCTAGTGTTAATGAATGGAGTGATCAGTACCTGTGTAATATCTGATTAAAATCTGAGTCTATGAAGTCCTTTACCAACTTTATAACTTTTTTATGAATTATTAAGGGATAAACAAATCAATGCTGCAGTCCATGGGGTCGCAAAGAGTCAGACACGGCAGGTGACCAAACAGCAATAAACAAATCAAGGAGCTGAAGCCACACTGGCCAGTTCACACCAGTTGTTTGGAAACAACTCTGGGTGTCCATGTTTCCCAGAGCAGGTGGGTCATGAGGTTTCATAGCTGTGACTCTTTAGTGCCATCAGAGAACAATCTTGGGATTTCCCTGGCAGTCCAGGGATTAAGACTTCATGCTTCCAATGCAGGAGGCAGGGGTTCAATTCCTGGTTAGGGAACTAAGATCCTGCATGCCATACACTGCAGCCTAAATAAATAAGGAAGAAAAATTAAAAAAAAAAATAAAAGAACAATTTTGACATCAACTTGGAAGTGCGTACAAGAAAGTATTTCCAGGGACAAGTGTCAGCTTAATTTTCCCACGTTATCAGTGGTTTGTAAGTCCAAGTAGTAAAAGATCCTCTGATACTCAGCATCTTATACTGAAATCAGCTGAAAAGGGATTTGGAGAGATTCTGACAGATAACTAATGAAAGTTTACAAAAGAGAAAGCACTACTGAGATAGTTCACTGGGGACTGGCAAATGCAAAGTCCTCTGAGTTTAATTCTTTGAACAAAATATTTAATTAATAATTTTCTTGAACAATGAATGAAACCTTCCAATAATACCAACAAGTGGTACAGGGATGACCCTGCTTTGATGTACTAAAACATAAGATCACCCATATGTGCCAATGCTTCCGGTCCAATCCAAAAGAAAATCATCATGATTATTGTGACTGCCAACGATGTTCATTCTCCAAGCTCTAAATTATAATATTAATGCCAATATTAGGCCCTTATATGGTCCTGAGTAATCAGGTTGGCTTTTTGGGTTCAAAACTCTGGACTTCAAAAGAGCTTACTAAATATTCTTATCATTTTCTCTACTACTTACCATCTTATCTCAAATAATCTTTTCCTCCCAACTTAAGTCTGTACCGCTCTCTCAATCACCTACATAATGGAGTTTCTTATTATCTTGAAACTTTTCCATTGAACTCAGCTTCCCTAGATATTAAAAAAGCAAACCAATTCCAGGATATGTTTGATCATTATCTTGCTTGTCCTCCCTTGGTGAACCGATCTGGGTAAGCAAAGGCACTGTGATTTATGATTTTCTAAATGTCTGCTGCGTGTTACAGATATGTTAGTACCAGCACATCAAAATGGACCTATCAAAATGTAAAACTTTTTTTTCCCTGCCAGTTAGTATGCCCTACTAATCCAACCAGTCCTTCCTAAAGGAAATCAGCCCTGAATATTCATGGGAAGGACTGATGCTGAAGCCAAAGCTCCAATATGTTGACCACCTCATGCGAAGAGGTGACTCACTAGAAAAGACCCTGATACTTGGAAAGATTGAAGGCAAAAGGAGAAGGGGATGGCAGAGGATGAAATGGTTACATAGCATCAATGACTCAATGGACATGAATCTGAGCAAACTCCAGGAGATAGTGAAGGACAGCTGAGCCTGATGTGCTGCATCCATGGGGTCACAAAGAGTCTTAGGCACTTAGGAACTAAAAACAAAAAAACAACAACAAATGCCCTACTCACATTCCTGACTTTATTCTATGCCTAATTAACTCTCCAATTATGGGGAAGGTGGCTATACTGCATTAATTGTTATGTGTATTGATTACTTCTATAATTAGGAAAAAAGATACATATTTTCAGAAAACCTGTTGGAAGCGGCTTTAATGCTAAAGACCATTATTTCTTTACCACCAAGTCATCAGTATAAAGAACTTATGATACTATATTGAAGATATTGAGATCATGGCTGTCATTGTTAAAATTTAATTGAAGAGGAACTTCCCTGGTGGCTCAGTGGTTAAGACTCCATATTCCCAATGCAGGGGGCTCAGTTTCAATCCCTGGTCAGGGAACTAGATGCCAAGTGCCACACCTAAGAGCCCACATGATGCTCTTAGTAAGACCTGATGCACCCAAATAAATTTGATAAAAATTTAATCGAATATTTCATGGGCATCTCTGAGGTAAGATACAATTTTATAGACTTTTAAGTATATGCTACTTAATACATTACTTTTGGAAATTTATATTCAACTATTTCAACCACAGCCTTATAAGTTTTTATATATATATACATATATACATATACATGCACAGGGAGAAAAATATTTTTGAGAGTGAATCTTCTCACTACTACATACTAACAGCTCCTTACTGATAGAAGTGGAGGTCAACACCCTGGTTGATCTTCATCCAAAGCCCAGGGTGGTCTTTCCACCAATCACAATAGCTCCTCAGAAGTCCCATGATTTTTTTTCTCTTGAGCATAGGGCTAAATTGTCAGGTCTCCTCTGACTCCCAGCTCAGTTGGTAAAGAATCTGCCTGCAGTGCAGGAGATCCCGGTTCAATTCCCGGGTTGGGAAGACCAGCTGGAGAAGGGATAGGCTACCCATTCCAGTATTCTTGGGCTTCCCTTGTGGCTCAGCTGGTAAAGAATCCGCCTGCAATGTGGGAGACCTGGGTTTGATCCCTAACTTGGGAAAATCCCCTGGAGAAGGGAAAGGCTACCCACTCCAGTATTCTGGCCTGGAGAATTTCACTGATTGTGTAGTCAATGGGGTTGCAAAGAGTAGGACATGACTGAGTGATTTTTTCACTCACTCACTCACTCACTCACTCCTCTGACTCCCACCAAGCTCTCAAATTCCCTAAAGCTAAGGCAATTCCCAAATAAAAATTATCCCAATCAAGAGAGAGAATAAAATACAAATCTTGGAAGTCCATAGTCTTTTTGTGTCAACTCTACTTTCCTAAGTTTGAGAGAGTCCCCAAACTGGGAAAACACTGCAAAGTTCCCTGAATCCTCATTATCCCTATTATCACTTCCTTCTATGCCCACAACAAGCTCACAGCCAAACTGCTGGCAACCCTACACTTGCATTCCATGAGCCTTCTCTACCACCTCCTGTTCACTCCCCTGACAGTCATGTCCTTTTGAAGCCCAGTCCTCCATTCAACTTTCCCTGAGGTCTCTCCCTGCAAACATGATCCTCCCCCACCCACCACACCACATGAACCTTGGCACCTTCTAAGCCCTGTTTGAATGGAAAGAGAAATGACCTAGAGATCCAATGATCTTGGGGTCTAACAACCTGGATTCAAATTTCAGTTTCTCCCAATGCAGAATCCCCAGTTGCTTAAGCTCTCTGCATCTCACTGCACCGTAGGACCAGTAATACCTACATCATAGCTGCACAAATAAGGTCACACCACCTTGACCTACCCTGAGGAGGGTGTCTGGCATATTCTAAGACCCCAATGACTCTTAAAAGACGCATCTCTTTTATCCTACTTACTCACATTCTCTTACAGATGCTTATGAATCTGCATTCTCTATTGCCAGTTGAATTGTAAATTACTAAAATGCAGACATCATTTTAATGTCTCTTTACCTCTTACAAAACATTTGGCACACAGCTGTTGTTTAGTCCCCAAGTAGTGTCTGACTATTTGCAACCCCATGAATTGCAACCCATCAGGCTCCTCTATCCATGGGACTTCCCAGCAGGAATACTGGGGTGGGTGGCCATTCCCTTCTCCAGGGGATCTTCTCAATCCAGGGATGGAACCCACATGTCCTGCATTGGCAGACAGCTTCTCTTACCACTGAGCCACGAGGGAAGCCCTTGGCACATAGTAGGGACACAATAACTGCTGGCTAAATGACAGACATGAAAGGCTTCTGAGAGGAAAGAAATCATAAAACAGCTTAACAATCAGTCAAACATTTATTTTTGTATTTAAGGATCTGTTTCACTCAAGTGAAGCAGAATGTATTCTTTCAGTGTAAGACATATTTACTAAATTGCTTTGACATTCTTTAAAAAAAAAAGTTCCAGGAGCTTCCAAGATACTCTGGTGAATGTGTTTCTAAGGGAACAAACCTTGTCGAATTAACCAAGAAAACATTCACTTTACCAAAGGATACAAACAGTGCTCTTGGGTGACTCCTACCTTTAATCAAATAAAAATATGAAAGGACCTATAATTTCCTCTCTATTGCTTTTAGTTCTGTCACAGGAGCTAACTGCCTCTATAAAAATAGCAAGCATTAAATTGCTGCATTACTTCACAGCTTCACTTTGAAAAGAAGCGGGTAACAGGAACTCATAGTTGGTAACATGTTTTCACTAGCTTTTGTTCCTTCGTCCACAAACATTGGTGAGTACTAAGTTCCAGGTACTGCTCTTGACGCTGGGGCTATAAAAGAGGAGTGAATACATAGTCCAAAATCCTTGCCCAAAGCATACATGCCACTGCATAAAGAAATAACAATATGATGAAGACATCATGTACAAACTGTTACCATGTACAAAATAGATCACTAATAAGAACCTACTGTATAGCTCAGGGAATCCTACTCGGAGCTCTGTGGTGATCTAAATGGGAAGGAGAACCAAACCAGAGGGGATACATGTATACACCTATGGTTCACTTTGCTGTACAGCAAAAACTAACACAACATTGTAAAGCAACTCTACTCCAATAAAAATTAATTTTTTAAAAAAGATGAAGAAGTAAAATAAGTAGTGTGTTAGACAGTACTAATGCTCAAGATGCAATAAAGAACCCAGAAAGCAGAGAAATGGAGTGAAGAAAGCTGAGGGTGGGGGAGACGGCAGTAAGAAATGAGGTCAGAGAGATAAAGGGGAGCCCGGTCATGACCTGGAGAGAGTGGAGGCTTTGACCACAGTGACGTGAGCACCCCTGGAGAGGCCTGCTTCGCTCTGCCCTTAGTTCTCCGGTGGCCTTGAGGACACGTGTAAGTTGCAGGGTCTGCAGCAGAAGCAGGAAGCCAAGTTGGGAAGCCAGTCCCATCACCAGGTGACCGATGATGATGATCTGGATCAGAGAGAGAAGTAAGGGGCTCCCCAATTCCAGGTTCATTCTGAATGCGGAGCTGATATGATTTATTGATGGACTGGATGTGGGGCAGGAAAGAGCAGAGTCTAGGATGACACAGTTTCTGCTTTCTGCCAGGCCTGCACACAAGATATGTGTGTGATCCTAGTGAATTCCAAGCTCTTTCCAATACATCTTCCTATGTCCCCAAAACACCTTCCCCAGCACACTATCTCTTAAACCACTGAGCCAGCTCCTAGGGGACAGTAACCCATGTACCCTGCTGGTCTACTTCACAGTAGGCATTGTGTATTGTGTGCACATAATCCACACTGCAGATTTATACAGTGGTGATTATTATCTCACCTTGTGCTTTTGTTTTCTTTCATTTTTTACTGAAGTATAGTTGATTTACAATGTTGTATTAATTACTGCTTTACAACAAAGTGATTCACACACACACACACACATATATATATACATTCTTTATATTCTTTTTTCATTAATAAAAGAATATATTTATCATATGATATTGGTTTATCATAGGATTTATCATATGATAAATGATGTTTATCATAAATGGTTTATCATAGGATATTGAATATAGTTCTCTGTGCTATACAGTAGGACCTTGTTGTTTATCCATTTTATATAAAGAAGCTTATGTCAGCTAACCCCAACCTCCCATTCCATCCCCCTTCCAATCCTCTCCCATTTGGTAACCACCGGTCTGGTTTCTATGTCTGTGATTTTGTTTCTGTTTCATAGAAAGGTTAATTTGTGTTACATTTTAGATTCCACATGTAAGATATTTCATATGGTATTCATCTTTCTGTCTGACTTACTTCATTTAGAGTGATAACCTCTAGCTCCATTCCTGTTGCTGCAAATGGCATTATTTTATTCTTTTTCATAACACATATTATCTTAAAGAAACCTGAGGCTCAGCAGAGGTAGGTCATCTGCCTAAAGTTGGACCCAGAGAAGACACAGTATGTCTAAAGGGAGATGGAGGAACTTCTCTGGTGGTTCATTGGTTAAGACTTCACCTTCCAATGCAGGGGGCACGGGTTTGATTCCTAGTCAGGGAGTTAAGATTCCATGTGCCCGTCAGTGCGGTCAAAAAATTAAAAAAACAAAATAAATTAAATGGGGGGTCATCTATTCCAGTCCAGGAGTTTGTTGCCTGAAGGGAAAGTCATTCAACATCTTTGTATTTCTACTGAAATATGAAGTATTGCTACATATTTCTTCATAGAGAACTCTGAAATCCAGATTATTATATGGACACTCCTGATATTTAAATGTGTAATTTTGAAAAATACCAATACCGTAAAACTGTATTTTCACAGTTTTGTGTAAAATGGCCTCTAAAAACGTATATTGCTCCCATTCAACCCTACCCAAATAAGACTTTTAAAATAGAGGGAAACAATTACCAAACATATGTCTGAGATTCTGTGTCTGCAGCATTCTAAAACAAAAGCAAAAACCAATGCTTGTATGAGCTAAATAAACACAACTTTGCACCAAATTTCACCTAAGAGCAGTTCATCCTAGCTAGATGGAGAAGGCAATGTTGCTGCTAATTGTAAATTATTCCTAGATACATCAACAGTATTTTTTGAAATGATCATCTTAGGTGATGTGGAGGCACATAAAGAATCCAGGAAATCTTCAAAGAGAAATAAGGCAGGGATGAGACATGAGCAACAAAAAAAGGGGGGGGTTAAGAATTTTAAGACTGATTAGAGGGCCACTGTATTGGAATATGTCACAGAACAAGTATAAAAAGAGCAAGGACACAGATGGCCTTTGCTCTCCAGGAGAGAGATTTGCCAAGTGAAACTGGGGCAAAGAGTCTGCTCTCGGCCAATGGTTTGTCACCACGGAGGGACGGGGAGCAGCTCTCCAGTTATGCCTTTGACCTATTAACTCTGACCTCCACTTTGGAGCAGAAGCAGTGTGCTCCCCCGGGCTCCATACCACATGGCTTCCTTCCATCGCCTCTGCTTCCTGCTCTCCCCTCTGCAGTAGGCAGAGAGGTGAGTGCCGGTATGTAGTCTATGCCAGGGTTCAGGGTGGGGAGTGCGAGGAAAGATGAAGGTAGCATAAAAATGAGTTGTCCAACATGTATACAATTGAATACTACTCAGCCATAAAAAGGAATGAAATAATGCGATCTGCAGTAACAAGGATGGACCTAGAGGTGACCTTAAGTGAAGTACATTAGAAAGACAAATGCCATATGGTATCACATATACATGGAATCTAAAATAGGACACAAGTGAATTTACCTGCGAAACAGAAACAGACTCACAGACCTAGAGAACAGACTTGTGGTTGCGAAGGGGGAGGGGAAGGGATAGATTGGGAGTTTGGGATTAGCAGATGCAAACCATTACATATAGAATGGATGAACAACCAGTTCTACTGTAGAGCACAAGAAGCTATATTCAATATCCTAAGAAAAACCATAATGGAAATGAATCATTTTGCTGTGTAGTAGACATTAACACAAAATTGTAAATAACTGTGCTTCAGTAAAATTAGTTTTTTACAAAAAATGGGTTGTACAAAATGGGAGTGTTCCAGGCTAGAGAACTCAACTGCCAAAAGGACAGTTCCTGATGCGGTTCTTCTGCAGAGAAAAGATTTCAGAATGGCCAGTGAAGCCCAAATATAGAGTGGAAGCTACAGAGAAGAGCAAGAATCCTCTCACATTTTAATCAGGGCATCCAGAAAAGCCCAACTTGGACATACAGCAAGAGAGATATGCAAGACTTGAAAACTGCCAGGAGAGAGAAGGGGCCCCTTGCCTGTAGATGGGAAAGAAGGCAGCTTATCCACAAGCCACCACCTCGCAGGACCCATCAGTGGGGGCCTCCTTCAGCCTTTTCCTCCATTTCAAGTCCAGCAAGGAGCACCCAGGACCAGCCCTTTAGACACAAGCAAAGAGCCCGGGGACTTCATAGACCATCAGAAAAGGAGGCTCCAGACAGGAAGAGTGGACAGCAAGAGGGAAAAGTGTAGAGACACTATGGAGAGGTGGTGGGACATAGCGACGAGAGTGAAGGGGCACCATTCATACCAGATTTGGAGTTGGGACACTACATATAAACACACTTAGAAGTGCGCCTTTGTGTTGTGACTTTCAGCTTTCACACTGCAGTCAAGTGTGATCAAATGAAACTGCGGATGGGAAGGGAGGGATGAGAAAGGACGGAAGTCCAATCCTCCTCCTTTTATATTTACTTCCTCAAGTCAGAAACCTAAACTTGCCCTTGACGATCTCTGTTGCCCAGTCCCACATAGCAAATCCCATGCATCTTCCCTCTCAAAGACACCTCAATCCTGGCCACCTATCTCCAGCCCCTGCGATTTCCCCTGGCCAGACGGCCTCCATCCTCTGCCCCTCACCTGGGTATCACCTCTCTGCTTGTGCATCACCTCTTTGCTTCAAGTCTTGCCTACCCCTTCAATCCATCCTCTACACCACAGTCCAGATGACCCTCTAAACACTCAGATCTAATCTCTCTGCTGTTTCAACAGCTTCCCACTGTCTTCAGAATAAAGTCCAGCGCCACCTAGCCCAGGTCAAGAATACAACACGGTCATTAAATAAGTGAAAAAATCTACTTTAGACCATCTCTGTGTATGCTCCATTTTTAGTCCTAGCATCAACCTGAGCTGAATATTAAAAGGGATACATAGTTCTTGTCAATATTACAATTAAATGAAAAGGCAGAGTAACAATATCCATTTCATCCTATGGTGTTGATACCATAAATACTTAATAAAAGCTTTAGATTCATAATCAATTTTTTGGTTTATTTGTGAAACTGTATTACATATGCAATCACAGGAATTCATAGATTTAAGTATATGATTGCATTTCTATTTAATAGTTCATCATTATGAAAGTTCTATTATATTAAGAAAATAGCCCTCTACTGCATATTTGCCACATAAGAGGAATAGGAGAAGAGCTGTACTGAATCACGAAGTTCAGCAGATCATGCACTTGACCTCGATGGATTTGAATCTGCCCTATAGCTAGGAGTTCAAGATAAAAAATATATACAAATATATAATCATTTATGAATATTTTAATTCAAGAGAGATGCCTTGGAGTAATTCACTGCCTAGGATTTCTCAAACAGAATTTAATATACATTTCTCATGCTGAGTTGAATTAGCTTTTAAAATTCTTTTCCACAATTAAAATAGACTTTTATAACCTCTCACAAGCAGAGGCAGAAATTACTCCTACCAGATACTCTGAATACACACAGAACACAACATTAATATCTGATAGACTAAACTCATCTTAATCACATCCACCTATCAAAACTCAATGGAACATAACAGAACATGCTGCCAGTTGTCATATGATTTGAAAATACCTTTATCTCTTAATCTTATTTATGTTAAATTTTATTCTTGGTGTTTTTAACAGACTGAAATATGTCAATCTTTTTGGTATGGTGTCTGCCTTGCTAGCTGGATCAGAAAAACTCTCCTACTCTCAATTTCCTTATGTACACATTTACCTGTAGTTTCTGAGAAAACCTGTATTGTTTTTCTCTTCTGCACATTAATCCTCATTCTAGCTGTGATTTTTATATTTATACAATGTGCATAAAATAAATACTACTTTTTTTTTGCAAAATGATGAGTTGTTGACCCAAGTAGACATGCTGAATGATTCTTAACATATCTTTGGCCTTATATCTCAACTTTCTATAATTTTCCACTTATTGATATCATTATGTTTGTAACATTTTAATACCTGATAAGACAAAGTCCATTTCCTTTCACTAAAATTCTGTCAGTCAGTGTTCAAGTCATATTTTGTGTTTGTAATATTTTGACATCTGTTATGAGAAGGTCTAGTTCCTCTCACCAAAATTTTCTGAGTTTCAGATTTAGTATTTTACATTTTAATCAGCCCTATATCTGTGGTTGCTTTCCGTTTCTCCTTATTTTCTTGATGTGTATTCCAGTATTTTTTCTTGATTGCTCATCCTAGAGTTACATTCACTTTTCATTAATCTTTTTAAAGAATTAAGTCTTGTTTTACTATATCAATTTTATTGTATATTTTATTTCCTTATTCCTTGATTTCTGTTTTTAACCTTATTATTCTTTTCTCTTCCTGTCCTTAAATTATCCGTTCCTGACTTCTTGTGTAGATGCTCATTTTATTTAATTTTGTCCTTTCCTGTTCATATAAAAACATTCAAAGCAATTGCTTTTTCTCTGAGTGCAGTTTTGCATGATCTCATGACTGTTAGTGTGTAATGTGCCACTGCCATTGATTCCTACACAGTGATTTCTACACAGAGGATTTGTATTTGGTCACATATACATTACCCACATGGTATGAGGAAACTTAGCTCCCTGACCAGAGATCAAACCCCTGAATCTCCAGCATTGCAAGGTGGATTCTTAACCACTGGTCCACCAGGGACGACCCTACATATGGTTTTAATTTCCTCTTTTTGCTTTAAGTTACTTAACAGAATCCTTTGTAATTCTGATTCCTCTGTAGTTGAATTCCGATAAAACTTTTGAGCTATTTTCTAATTCTTTGAATTATAGAAAGAGTGTGGTCTATGTGACTTCTGCTTTTAGTAATGTAGAAAGATGATCTTCATAGCTTAAAATAGTTTTGTCAGTGTAAATATTCATGAAGTAAGGGATAAGAGCATATATTCTTAATTTATAGGACACAATAAATCACCTTTGTCCTTCTGTTTATATGCATACAAATTGATATATTCATACATATAAAATTATATATTTAGTCTGTGGCATGAATTTTACTTAATATTTTATCATTAGTATCAAATAGATTTGAAATATTTTAAATATGTATGTAAGTAAGCTGTGTAAATATTATCTTAGTGGTACCTTAATAAATGGATCCCACATAGTTACTAAAACTCCTATTTTCCAACACTATTTATTGCCACATTTTACTATTATAAGACATTTCCCCACCCAAGTAAAAAAAAAAAAAAAGCCCCTATACAAAGCATTACTATAAAAAATATCCTGTAGCTTTTAATTTTCTTATCATATATTCCTGCAAATAGAATTACTGACCCATAGATAGTAAACATTTGTAAGGACTGCCCTCCTAACTCTAAAGTGACTGGACCCTCACTAAGAGGTAATGAGTTGATTTTATTTGTTTATTTTTCTTTGAGAGTCTAATAACATAAAAGACAAAATCGCAATTTAAATGCATTTCTTTTATTACCAACTTATCTGATCTGTCTCATAGCTTTCTAAATGGTTTTTATTAACTCCTTTTAATGACTATCTAAACCACCCATTGGTCCATTCCCCAAAGACTATGAACACTCTAATGGCTTATGAGACCTTTTGATGTAATTGGAAAACAACACACATGTGCTGCAAATGATATTTTTTTAGTTGTTTGCTTTTTAATACTGCTTGATACATTACAAACAAACTTATACTTTAAACCCTTTGTGCATTCAAAGCTATGTTAGTATTCTGTTGCTTTTATGCTTAGAAAAATCACTGTCATCCCAGATTCAGTAATATATTCATGTTTAATTTTTATAGTCTTATCTGATATCATTTTTATAATTACTTCATCTGAAAAATGTCTTCATTTACGGCATAAGGGGAAAACTCATGCAATTCATGATTTTCCCAATTAGCTGCTTTTTCTATAAGAAATACTGTTGAATATTCCTTTCATATATTTTTGGAGTTATTCCCTTTGTCAAACTGATGCTTTCCCAATGGGTCTGCCTTTTTAGGAGGTCTGTGTTCTAATCTGTGTATAGATTTTGAACAAATGCCTGTTGTTTTAATGATTTTACCTTTATAATAAATTAAATGTAAAAAGAGTGAGTCCTCTGGTAGCACAAAATATTTGGATGTATTTTAATCTGATTATGTGCTGCTAGGATGTTTTTAAAATTGAAATTAAATTGGGAGTTCTGCCATCTTAAAAATATTCAGCCTTTCTAAACAACACAGTACATCTCTCCATGCATTCAGACACATCATGAACTTAACTTACAGCTATGCCTCTTAGTATATAATTTCCTTTTAATTATTCCCACATATTGCTTAGGAGGGTTGTCCAGAATTTACACTGTGTTGTTAAGCTAAATGGAATGATTTTTTTATCACAGCTTCTAAATACTGATATATATAAGAAAATAGTCATTTTTTTCTTTGTCTCATATGTACGAATGTACTAAATGATTTAAAGAATTACCTGAGTTTCATTTGTATATTTAAATTTGTTTTTGTATCTGTTAATCATGTCACACTCATGTTATAAAATTTCTTCCATTACATGACTCTGAATTAGCCTGAAATTCCAAATCAACATCAAATAATATTGTTAACTGGAGATCCTTTTCATACTCCTGATTTTAAATAGAAGGGCTATGATATTCACTATAAGATTAATATTAATATTTTTGTCATGAGAATAAAGGAGGTTTTAATCAGGAATGAGTGGTGAATTTTGTCATGCACTTCTGTACATCTATTGAAATGATTATCTATTGCTGGTACATTTGGGGGCTCAACCATAGGAAAATACCAATCTCCCAACATTTTTAAACTAGAAAACATGGCAATTTCCTACTGTTCAAACTAACATACTAAAAGACACTAGATATTAAACCATTCCTGCACTTAGGGGACAAATTTTATGTAGTCAGAGGATAATTCCTTTAATGCGCTTCTAAATTCAGTTTGTCAGCATTTTTACATGGGGCTTTTGTATCTACATTCATTAGTGATCTTGGGCTAAGCATTCTTTATTCAACCTCGCTACATGACAAATATAATAAAACACTAAGACACTATTACAGAGTTATAGTGCTACCATAGACAATATCCCCCAGGCTGACACTGAGCTAAAGACACAGCATCCAATCTCTGTTTCCTTCATCATGTCTCCTCCTCTGACGTCCCTGACTCTCTCTTTCCTTTATCAGGTTCCCTGATAATATTGGACTTCCCCAGATATTCCAAGATAATCTCCCCATCTCAAAATCATTCACTTAATCACATCTGTGAAGTCCATTTTGCCAGGCAAGGTAAGATATTACAGGTTCCAGAAATTAGGATGAGAACATCTTGAGGGCATATTACTCTGCTTACTACAATCTCCAAGACATTGATGTAATGTACTATGACACACTGAAAACACTGCACCATTTCTACAGTATTCCTGCCAAAATCACTGAATCACAAGGAACAGGCATGCTAAAACTGAAGGGCATTCTACAAAATAAATGACCTAGATTCTTCAGAGCTGTCGATATCCTAACACAAAGAAAAGCTGAGGATGGCTTGAGATCAAAGGAGACTAACAAGATATGCTAAAAAGACACAAATGGTGAAACCTGAATCAGGTCTCTAGGTTAGATAATAGCACCGTATCAATTTCCTGATTTTGAATACTGTTACACTTTATAACTTTTCTATAAGTCTGAAATAATGTTAAAATAAAATGTATAAATAAAATAAGGCAGGAAATATATTTTTAAAATCACATTAAAGAAAAAACATACTTTTGATTTCTCTGAATTCAGAAGCAAAAGAAAAGCTACTCAAACTAGTTTTGAAATTCTTTTCTATTCTATCTCCTTTGAATTTCACCATGGGAGTCAATTCTTTCTAGTGCCTAGACCATTCTGGCAACAAGCTAGGCACAAGTTACAGCTACAAATGTTTGTCTCCATGGTGGAATAAAACAAGTATAGTGGTTGGTTTCTGAAAACCCTTGACTTAAGACCACCAGGAGAAGAGCCAGGCCTCTAGATCAATGCACCGCACAGGCTCTGAAAACAGATGTGCCAAGAGACTCAACAAATGCATGATGACCGCTCACTGTGAGTAGAGCCCAGCACAGCCCTAGCTCTTCCTGCTCAGACAACCCAGTCATTAGGTGGCACCACCCTGAGGCCCCCAGACCATTCCTGAGCTCCAGAGTGGAGAGTGCTACCAAATGCAAGCCCAGCTGAGTTGTATTTCAGGTCCTGCTCTCATACTGGAAACGAAAACAAGAAAAAGATACAGGTTTTGACAAATCTCACAACACGTGCAGGAGCACAATGCATGAGAAAGTGAAAGTCACTCAGCCATGTCTGACTCTTTGTGACCCCATAGACTATTATGGACCATGGAATTCTCTAGGCCAGAATACTGGGGTGGGTAGCCGTTCCCTTCTCCAACGGATCTTCCCGACCCAGGAATCAAACCGGGTCTCCTGCATTGCAGGTGGATTCCTTACCAGCTGAGCTACCAGAGAAGCCCACTGCATGAGAAGTATTATCTTTTCAGTGGACAAAGAACAGAGCATAAGGCAGAAAATCAAGTTAGTCCAATGTGAAAATTACATCCACTGCTGATTAAGAGGAATGAAGACGATTTGAGGGAGTTTCAAGGAAACATCAAAATTAGGCAAAGAAGTCCAACTGCACCTGCCTGGTTGAACTGATATGGTCATTTATGAAGACCACAGCTGGCAGATGAAACTTTCAGTGTTGGACCTCATTCACCTGTGCACTAAAATCTTCCTAGATAAAGAGGAGATATTTGCACTGTTACAACACACAGAAAAGACCTATAGTAACAAGATCTACAAAACAAAGAACACACTTGGTGGCAGGTGAATTTGAATTCCCAAGCCCTGAGAGACAAAGGTGGGGAGCAGTGTTCAGACCACACGCAGAAGCACCAGAGTGTGTGCATCACAAGATGTCCTGGAGAAACAGGGTCTTATGTTGGCATAGCTAGGCACCCTGCCAGGTGGTCTGTAGCTAATGTTCCCAAGAATTAGCCCTCCTCCTTGAGGCTCCAAGCAGAGCCTCAGAAGACAGTAGAACCTGAGACAAATGATGGCAAGACAGAAACTGCAACAAGACCAAAGGATGAGGTAATAAACCCTCCATTTCCACAGACCCAAAGCCTCTCTTCCTTCTATGACCACCATGTCTGTGTACCTGTTATACCCAAGTGCCAGGGAGCATGTGGGGTGTGGAATGGAGAAAGTGACCTCATTTTCTCAACTAAAAAACCCCCTGTAACTAACTTTCCAAAACAGAGCATCCAAAACACTAAAATAGTTCAATGTACCTTGGGGTACACACTGATGATAAGAATCCGATTTCTGACAGCAGAATGTTTTTATGCAATGTTTCAGGCTAACATCAAAGATGCTATCTATCGTGGTTCAAAGCCGGAATGTGAAAAAGCCCTTCCAAAAGACATCGGGGCCTCCAGGGAACCAAGAGTTACAGACAAATGGAAGAAAGGAGGCAATAGAGAAAAACCAGGAGGGTTTGTTTCCATTATTAGAGAATGCTCTAATGTTTGCTAAATCACCTATTCCCATGACTGTACAATCATATGAAAATGAGGGGGCCTGCTCCAAGGAGCAACACTAGGAACTCTTGCAGTTTTCCTGGTAATGGATTTTAATTGCATAGACCATTGGAAGTACTGAAAATAGGATCTAAGACTTCCAATATCCAGTCCTTGTGAGGCCAATTCCTGATGTTATAAATGTTAATTTCATTAAAAATTCCATTTATAAAGCATTATGAAAATGACTTAAAAGGTAGAACTTTCTGCTTTTATCCCTCTTGGTAAAAAGTCTGACATAAGTCAGGGATGGAATTTTTGTGTCTATTCATCAAATCCCCATGGTCAGAGTTTCTGCAGGGGATTGCTTGCGTAAGACATTAGCTTTGATGGAGTTGAGGACTGTAAGGGCATTTGAACATGAACCTGTGGGCCAGTTCTCTCCTAGGCTGCCTCACCACCAGCTCTCTTGATCACCCTTCACTTTCTCTCTCTGTATTCTTAATGTGTACTCATCGGTAAGAAGATGAGTAAAGCTGTCTATCTCCCAATCCTGGGGTGAAAATTAGATAAATTTCCTCTCTTGCCTGCTTCTTCTGCCTCTTCTTCACTGAGTTAGCTGTCACTTTCCTCATATATCACTTTGGTCCCTGTCTAAGCTTCTTCAGCTCTCCAGCAAAGATTTTTATCCTATCAGCACCCCCAAAAGTCCCCACACTTAAAAGAAGAAAGGCCAATTATTTAATCTCTGTCATGTATCTCCCCAATCCCTCCAATATATTAATACCATTAATTGTCACCACTGACACCAGTGATCAATACTGACATCAAATCAAAGAAACAGAGCCCAGGGCCTCATGGGGTGATAAATCAGAGTGTAAAGCCTGGTTACCAGATGTTGTCATCAGTACATTAAAGTCTTGTGCTCGCTTCTATCCTATGTGTGATACAAACATCTCAGCAGGAGACCTCCCTGGTGGTCCAGTGGTTAAGACTCTGCCCTTCCACTGCAGGGGGCCAAGGTTTGATCCCTGATTGGGGAACTAAGGTTCCCACATGCAGTGTGGTATGGTCACACTAAATAAATAAATAAAAATACTTTAAAAATGACTCAGTAACTCATCATTTTAAACTACTCACAATAGTTAAGATGTGGAAACAATCTCAGTATCCCTAAACTGAAGAAAGGATAAAGAAAACATGGTACATCCATACAGTGGAGTATTAGTCAGCCTTTAAAAAGGAAGGAAATTCTGTAATATGAGACAAAATAGATAAACCTTGAGGGCATAATACTAAGTGAAATAAACTAGTTACAGAAGGACAAAATGCTACATGTGAAGTATCTAAATAGACAGATTCATAGACATCAGGGGTTGGCAGGGAGGAGGAAACAGGCGGTGCTAATCAATAGGGATGGGGCTTCCCTGGTGGCACAATGGTAGAGAATCTACCTGCCAATGCAAGAGATATGGGTTCAGTCCCTGGGTCAGGAAGATCCCCTGGAGAAGGAAACGGCAACCCACTCCAGTATTCTTGCCTGGGAAATCCCACGAACAGAGGAGCCTGGTGGACTACAGTCCATGAGATTTCCAAAGAGCTAAACATGACTTAATGATTAAGAACAACAATACTCAACAGGGATAAAATTTCAGTTAGACAAGACAAATAAATTCTAGCAATCTGCTGCACAACACTGCACCTGTAGTAAACAATACTGGATTATATACTTAAAAATGTGTTAAGAAGAGAGATCTCATATTGTATTTTTACCATAATAAAGAATTTTTTTTAGTTTTCTTTACTTTACTGTGTTGGTTTTGCCATACATTGACATGAAACTGCCATGGGTTTACATATGCTCCCCCTCCAGAACCCCCCCTCCTCCCTCCCGATTCCCTCCCCCTGGGAAATCTTGGTGCACCAGCGCCGAGCATCAATCCTGGCCTGGCGATTGATTTCACATATGATAATTAACATGTTTCAATGCCATTCTCCCATATCATGCGAACAAAATAGAAAGCCCAGAGATAAATCCACGCATATATGGACACCTTATCTTTGACAAAGGAGGCAAAAATATACAATGGAGAAAAGACAATCTCTTTAATAAGTGGTGCTGGGAAAACTGGACAGCCACTTCTAAAAGAATGAAACTAGAACACTTTCTAACACCATACACAAAAATAAACTCAAAATGGATTAAAGATCTAAGCATAAGACCAGAAACTATAAAACTCCTAAAGGATAACATAGGCAAAACACTCTCCAACATAAACCAAAGCAGGATCCTCTATGACCCACCTCCCAGAATATCGGAAATAAAAGCACGAATAAACAAATGGGACCTAATTAAAATTAAAAGCTTCTGCACAACAAAGGAAACTATAAGCAAGGTGAAAAGGCAGCCTTCAGAATGGGAGAAAATAATAGCCAATGAAGCAACAGACAAACAATTAATCTCAAAAATATACAAACAACTCTTGCAGCTCCATTCTAGAAAAAATCAAGTTCTTTGGCCCAATCAAAAAGTGGGCCAAAGAACTTAACAGACATTTCTCCAAAGAAGACATAAAAATGGCTAACAAACACATGAAAAGACACTCAACATCACTCATTATCAGAGAAATGCAAATCAAAACCACAATGAGGTTCCACTTTACACCAGTCAGAATGGCTGCCATCCAAAAGTCTACAAGCAATAAATGCTGAAGAGGATGTGGAGAAAAGGGAACCCTCTTACACTTTTGGTGGGAATGCAAACTAGTACAGCCACTATGGAAAACAGTGTGGAGATTCCTTAAAAAACTACAAATAGACCTGCCATATGACCCAGCAATCCCACTGCTGGGCATATACACTGAGGAAACCAGAATTGAAAGAGCCACGTGTACCCCAGTGTTCATCGCCACACTGTTTACAATACCCAGGACATGGAAGCAACCTTGATGCCCATCAACTGACGAATGGATAAGAAAGCTGAGGTACATATACACAATGGAATATTACTCAGCATTAAAAAAAATAATTCATTTGACTCAGTTCTACTCAGGTGGACAGAACTGGAGCCTATTATCCAGAGTGAAGTAAGTCAGAAGGAAAAACAACAATACAGTATACTAATGCATATATATGGAATTTAGAAAGATGGCAGCGAGAACCCTGCATGCGAGACAGCAAAAGGAACTCAGATGTATAGAACAGACTCGTGGACTCTGTGGAAGAGGGCAAGGGTGGGATGATATGGGAGAATGGCATTGAAACATGTTAATTATCATATGTGAAATCAATCGCCAGCCCAGGATTGATGCTCGGGGCTGGTGCACCAAGATTTCCCAGGGGGAGGGAGGAGGGAGGGGGGTTCTGGAGGGGGAGCATATGTAAACCCATGGTGGTTTCATGTCACTGTATGGCAAAACCAACACAATAAAGTAAAGAAAATTTAAAAAGAAAAAAAGATGGTAAGCTAAGCCAATGCCTTGGGTCTGAGGACACACTCTGGTTTCTCACTTCCCTTCTAGCTCTTAAGTTCTAGCCCAAGTCCAGTGAAAACCCTAGTACGATTCTTGTTGTTTTGCACCACTGTCACTGGGAATATCACAAGAGGGGGCTTCAGAACTTGAACAGAGGACAAGGTGGATTAAACCTTACCCATGGGATCAAGTTCCTCCCTAACACCTGAATGGTTTCTTCAAAGGACCTCACAGGCATTGAGATGTAGGCAGCTTTGAGAGAAAAGAGAGAGAGAATGTCTTTCTATCTTGGTCTCAACAAAAGTTGGTTCTCTGCACAGACAAGAAGTAGGATTTCCCAAAGTTTTCCTGGGTCTGTTTCCCCATGGCTGAGGACGCAGGCCACACACTCTGCCTGTGAAGTACCTGAGGGCAGACAGACGATGGCAAATAATTTGTCTCCCTCCACCTGTGGTTCTGGCCCACCTCCTTAGCACATTTGCATGTGATCAAAGGAAATATGTGTTATGCACCTGGTTTTCTCGGTTTAAACAAGGCACTTTCCAATTTGGCCCAAATAGATGTGTGTAGTATATACTTAGATCCTGTTTTTGCCATCTCGCCTAAAGGAGGATTAGAAACCATATAAATAGAGCACTAATTTGTCACCTTGAGAAAGACATTAAAATCCAAAGAAAATAAAAATAGCTACCATTTCTTTTCTATTCTATGGAACTATTATATACTGTGCCAATGTTTACAATACTAGTTCAGATTCTAACTGTATTTAGATTGAAAATCTAACAGATTTTCATTCTGTACAGTCTGAAAAAAATCAGCATAATTTTCTGCATTTTACTGAAGTGGAAACATAGGTTCAGAAAAACTGGCCTCATGACCACACTGCAAGGAAGTGAGAAGGTCAGGATTCGAACCCACACCTGACTAATTTCCAAATCTCTTTCCATCATCCTTAACTGCTTCCAAATTCTGGCAGTTTTATAAGCCCAGCTTATCTTTCACTATAAATATACAGCTCCGAATAGTCCCTTGAGACTGTCAGCACCTACCCTTGAAAAATGACCCAACACAAGTGGACTGTTAGCATCACAGTTCAAGCAAGAATATCATTAAGAGGTCAAACTTGAAAGCCATCCATGATAGACTCAGCTGCTGAGGTGGCTGCCTTCCAACTAATTGGGGTAATAGTTGGATAATAATAATAATAATAATACCTTATGAAGCTTCCAGGAAGGTCTTAACCAAGAGAACAATCTTTTCAACAGATCAAATCTGGATAATTTCTAAGTCATCTAGCACCTACTCACTATGCCCTGTTCTGAACTCCGAGTATTGCTCCACAGTGTCTGAGTCACCTTCCATCAAACACTCTCTGCTTTCACAGGATGCATCCTCAGACAGCAGGTGCAAAACTCAATGGAAAAAAAAATGATTAAGTGAATGTGTGTTCTTAAGTTGAACTGTGATTGTTGACAATTTTTGATTCTCAAAAAATGGCAGTTTCAGAGGGTTCAAACTAAACCTTAGGATGGCGGTTTAGCTGTAAGAATAAAAGCCAGAAAACACAACAGCTTCAGCAAAGGCAGGATTTGTCTTTGCCCTCTCCAGCAACCGTCCTGTTGGAGCCCTGAGGCTACAGTGACTCCACAGCGCCGTGGACCCAGGCTCCCAACACCTCAATTTCCTGCCACACTCAACACTTGAGACTATGGGACACCCACGATCTAAGGTCTTGGCTCCCACCATTACACCCACATTCCAGACAGCAAGGATTAAGAAGCAGCCATGGAACCCAACCCCTTATGCTTACAATCAAGACCTACAAGTGTGATAGGTACACCTTTAACTCATCCACCTCTGGTCAGAGCTTACTCCCATGGACACAACTAGCTGCAAATGAAGTTTGGAAATGCCATAATTAGCTGGATAGGAATCCAGAAAAAGGAAGGAAAGAGGAAGAACTGATATTAGGAGCAACCTGAAACTGTCTACCAGGTGACAAAAGAAAGGATGGGAATCATCAGCAAACACAAGAGAGTTTCTGTGATAGATCATGAAAAACTTGCTGATTTGAGAGGCTTTAAAAAAGCATCTGGAGAGATGAAAATGGGGTTATTCAAGTGAGCTTAAATTAAGAGGAAATAAGCATTCTTGGCACATGTGAATTTCTAAGATGCAGATATAGAACATGCATCAGTTCACTGGTGGCTTAGGAAAAATCTTCCCTTTGTAGAAAGCTGCCTTTGTCAATCTGGTGGAACACATACATGCATGCTCTGTTCTCTTCGCCATCTGTAAAGTCATATTCAGTTGCACGTCTTTCTCTTACTTCTCCCGATACTCAATTTTAGGGTGAGTTGTAAAGATTTTGCAGGGTGTAAGAAATGAAATGAACTTGCATACTACTTGATAATTCTCTATGGTTCTTCCAAATGCACATTTTGAGATTCACCCCAAATGACTAGTAACACCTTCCCAGATTCCTTAAACCTGTGAGCTGCTGAGATAAAACTACAATGTACCCAAAATCAGATGACCGTCACACTGGTTTGCCCCAATTCAAGAAAATCCAAAGGTCCCAGGAGCACAAATATGACAACACATGAAGCAATGAATGACTCATAAAGGAATGAAACCACATCAGCTACTGGACTACATGGAATTTCTGCCCTATCTAGGGCCACTACTGGAGCTCTGACATTTTCTCAACTCAACACTGCAGAAGAATCTCATCAGAATGGATGAAAAGAACATGTCAGTGCCAAGTTCTAACTCATTTCAGAGAATGTGGGCTCTCTGGAGTCAGACGTCCAAGATCAGATCCTAATGCCAATGCCAGCCCTAACTGTTCAGTTCAGTTCAGTTCAGTCGCTCAGTCGTGTCTGACTTCTTGTGACCCCATAGACCACAGCACACCAGGCCTCCCTGTCCATCACCAACTCCCAGAGTTCACCCAAACTCATGTCCATTGAGTCAGTGATGCCATCCAACCATCTCATCCTCTGTTGTCCCCTTCTCCTCCTGGCTTCAATCTTTCCCAGCGTAAGGGTCTTTTCAAATGTGTCAGCTCTTCACATCAGGTGGCCAAAGTATTGGAGTTTCAGCTTCAACATCACCCCTTCCAATGAATACTCAGGACTGATCTCCTTTAGGATAGACTGGTTGGATCTCCTTGCAGTCCAAGGGACTCTCAAGAGTCTTCTCCAACACCACAGTTCAAAAGCATCAATTCTTCGGCACTCAGCTTTCTTTATAGTCCAACTCTCACGTCCATATATAATTACTGGAAAAACCATAGCCTTGACTAGACGGAACTTTGTTGGCAAAGTAATGTCTCTGCTTTTTAATATGCTGTCTCTGTTGGTCATAAGTTTCCTTCCAAGGAGTAAGCGTCTTTAAATTTCATGGCTGCAGTCATCATCTGCAGTGATTTTGGAGCTCAAGAAAATGAAGTCTCCCACTGTTTCCATTGTTTCCCCATATATTTGTCATGAAGTGATGGGACCAGATGCCATGATCTTAGTTTTCTGAATGTTGACTTTTAAGTCAGCTTTTTCACACTCCTCTTTCACTTTCATCAAGAGGCTCTTTAGTTCCTTTTCACTTTCTGCCATAAGGGTAGTGTCATCTGCAAATCTGAGGTTATTGATATTTCTCCTAGCAATTTTGATTCCAGCATGTGCTTCATCCAGCCCAGAATTTTGCATGAGGTACTACTCTGCAAATAAGTTAAATAAGTAAGGTGACAATATACAGCCTTGACATACTCTTTTCCCTGTTTGGAACCAGTCTATTGTTTCAGGTACAGTTGTAACTGTTGCTTCTGGACCTGCATACAGATTTCTCAGGAGGCAGGTCAGGTGGCCTGCTATTTCCATCTCTTTAAGAATTTTCCAGTTTGTAGTGATACACAGTCAATGGCTTTGGCATAGTCAATAAAGCAGAAATAGATGTTTTTCTGGAACTCTTGCTTTTTCGATGATCCAACAGATGTTGGCAAATTGATCTCTGGTTCCTCTGCCTTTTCTATTTTTTTTTTAAATTTTCTTTACTTTATTGTATTTGTTTTGCCATACATTGACATGAATCCGCCATGGGTATACATATGTTCCCCCTCCAGAACCCCCCTCCCGATTTCCTCTCCCTGGGTCATCCCAGTGCACCAGCCTCGAGCATCAGACCTGGGCTGCCTTTTCTAAAACCATCTTGAACATCTGTAAGTTCATGGTTAATGTACTGTTGAAGCCTGGCTTGGAGAATTTTGAGCATTACTTTGCTAGTGTGTGAGATGAGTGCAATTGTGCAGTAGTTTGAGCATTCTTTGGCATTGCCTTTCTTTGGGATTGGAATGAAAACTGACCTTTTCCGGTCCTGTGGCCACTGCTGTTTTCCAAATTTGCTGGCATATTGAGTGCAGCACTTTCACAGCATCATCTTTTGGATTTGAAATAGCTCAACTGGAATTCCATCACCTCCACTAGCTTTGTTCATAGTGATGCTTCCTAAGGCCCACTTGACTTCTCATTCCAGGATGTCTGGCTCTAGGTGAGCGATCACACCATCATGGTTATCTTGTTCATGAATATCTTTTTTGTATAGTTCTTCTGTGTATTCTTGCCACCTATTTTTAATATCTTCTGCTTCTGTTAGGTCCATACCATTTCTGTCCTGGAATAAATATGCCTCCTCCATCCATGATGGCCTGGCAAGCTCTGTGGCAGGAAGATACAAAGAATGAAAAAAAAAAATCCTTCCCCTCCTTGTAAAAGAGGAAAAAAGGTGGAAGAAAAGTAGATCCCAATTTTCCTCTCCCCTGCCTTTGAAGTAAGGATAATGTCAACAGCAAAAGACAGCTATGACCCTTCCACCTCATGGAACACGCTAGAAAGATCCCTTCTCAGCCTGACCTACTTGCCAACCTTGAGCACAGCTAAATCACTATAGATGCATGAGGCAACAAGGTGAAGGAAGGGCCTGAAGTTTAGATTTCTCAATGCCTTGATACTCGTGGTGAACACATAGTTACTTGGAAGTTTGGCCAGGCAACTCGCTAGACTAGAAGAGGGGGCAGGTTGCTGAGGTAGTAGCCACGTGGCTCTGTAGCAAGGGCTGGGGACCAGAGCCCAGTGATTCAGTCCAGTCAGATGGCAGAAGCACATACAGGGTCAGAAGAAACCAAGGTGAGGCTAAGTCCATTGCAGCACGTCATGCCATTGGACCATGCTTGAACCCAGGTATGCTCAGATCCTAAGTTACTGAGCCACATACACCTACAGGGACAGGCACCTGTGTGAACCCGAGACACTGATCCCAGATAAGAGGAGGCAGAATATCGCACAGCAAGTACTCTGCCCCTTGAGATTGCACCGCAATCCTCCTGCCCCTCACCCCATCTACACAACACCATCTGTACCCTTCCTCTGTATATGTGAGTTGCAGTGTCAGTTAAAAATGGACCACTTCCTCACCACCTAACTAAAACACAATATATTGATGCATTCCTGAGAGAAATGTTCCTATCATCATATGCAAAATATATAAAGATAAACTCATCTGTTCATTAATCAAGGAGTCCTATAATATACGAGAGGGTGTTTGGGAAGATCCCCTGGAGGAGGGCATGGCAATTCATCCAGTATTCTTGCCTAGAGAATCCCATGGGCAGAGGAGCCTGGCGGGCCACAGTCCATGGGATAGCAAAGTTAGACACGACTGATTCCTCATAGCATGCATGCATGCATGCATGTGGATGCAAAAGTGGACAAATACAACTCAGTTTGCAACATCAAACTTACCATTTGAAGTTACAGGGTTTCTACACTCTCACAATTGCTGATCAGAGTGTAAATTTGATACACTGCTCTGGCAAACTCTTTGGCCCTGTCTCCTAAAACTAAATAATGCCTACCTTGAAGAATCAGTAATTCTACTTGTAAATATTAACTCAAGTGAAATTAGTGGTTTTGTCCACTAGAAGACACGTATAATGAATGTGCCTAGCAGCTGTATTCCCAAGAACCAAATGCCAATCAACTGGAGGATGGATAAATAAGATTGTACAGGGTAATACTATTCATGTATAAAAAAGAACAAACTCCTACACACAGCAACATGGATCACTCTCATATGTACTGTGATGAATGAAAGAAGTAAGACTCAAAAGAGCACACCATGTGGTCGTTCTTAGTCACATCCAACTGCTTGAGGCCCCATGGACTGCAGCCTGCCAGGCTCCTCTGTCCGTGGGATTTCCCAGGCAAGAATATTGGAGTGGGTTGCCATTTTCTTCTCCAGGGGATACTCCTGATCCAGGAATCGAACTTTTGTCTACTGTCTCCAGCATTGCAGACAGATTCTTTACCCACTGAGCCATCGGAGGAGACCCATACATTGTATGATTCCATTTATATCAATTTAAAGGACAGATGAAACTAACCCATGGGAGGTAGAATCAGAGTAGTGGCTACCTGGTAGGAGGAAGAGACCAGAAGAGTGGATATATTAACTTGGAAGAAGCCTGAGGGAACCTGCTGGGTTGTAGAAATGCTGTTCATTTCATCTGAGTGTAAGCCAGATTACATATTATACACATATATTTATAAAATTTTACCCAGCTGTACACTAAGAGTTTGGCAAAATTAATATATGCATGTCATACCTTATTCTAAAAGAGTGCAAAAAACTCACTTGCAAACACACATATACACAGATACTGTACATACACATATGCACCTTTCTGTTTCCGTCTGAGGAAGCAGGACCTTTCGTGATGAGAAGAGGATCAGCAATTTTACCATGTTACTCCAAAGAGGTTGCTCAATACCCAGACTCTACAGGAACTCATCTAATGCACTCTGGAGACAAATGTAGATTTCTCCCTGGTCACCTCTCACAGAGACTCCCTCTTCATTTACCTAGGCCACCTCGATATACACATCTCTAGTTACTACAGGATGGACAACTGAGAAAACCTAGGCTACAATGACTACATAAAGAAATCTTTTGTTCTTTTTGTTTAGTCGGTAAGTCGTGTCCAACTCTTTGCGACCCCAAGACTGTAGCCCACTAGGCTCCTCTGTCCCCAAGCAGGAATACTGGAGTGGGTTGCCATTTCCTTCTCTAGGAGATCTTCTCGACCCAGGGGCTGAACCCACATCTCCTGCATTGGCAGGCAGATTCTTTATCACTGAGCCACCAGGGAAGCCCCAAGAAATTTTATTATCCCTTAAATCACAGATCAAAATAATTCTTTTTTTATAAGATTTTGTTTACATAAATTAGGAGTTTGGGTTAACGTATATACACTATTACATATAAAACAGATAATCAATAGTACCTACTATATAGCATAGGAAACTACACTCAGTATTTTGTAATAACCTATAAGGAAAAAGAATTTGAAAATGAATGTGTGTGTGTGTGTGTGTGTGTGTGTGTGTGTGTGTGTGTGTGTGT